>CAUYRH010103543.1:0-26025 GCA_963574655.1 Perodicticus potto | reverse complement strand
CCTCATGATTATTTTTCACTGTTGCCTATGACCGTCCTCAGAGTTGGGGAGGTGTCTCTCCCAGATCAGACCCTGGCAGAATCACTGTTTTTACTGGATCTTTGTAGGGAGTGATCCTGTGTTTCTAATGATTTCTCAAACTCTGCAGGGTGGAGAGCTTAAATCCTCCTTAGCCTACTTAGGAGACACTTTAAATTGCTAACTTGGGCTAGGTAGAAGCTTTCCCAGGAAAGCACTGTGGCTGGGATCACTCCTTGAATGGCTATCCACTTACACCATGTGCCAAAACCAATCTCACCCTATGCCCCTGAGGGCTAAGGCTATGAGGCATCTCAGTCCCCGCCTTTAAGCTGCTCAGTCACTAGATTACTCGCTCCCGCCTGATGCCTGTTCTGCGACCCTGAGGGTGGAGCTTGCCAGGACAGTTCTCCCACAGTGGCTCCACACAGCCCACCACCAAATACCACCACCAAAAGCTCTTTCTGGCTCAGTGGCCTAGTCTGGGGCCCCAGGCAACACTCAAAAACCCCCACACTCCTCCCCAAGTTCTCCCAAGGCAGTTCAACCAAGTGCCAAGTCCAAAAGAAACCCAAACAGCTCACAGGCAAGTCCTTTCCAGCCTGCAGTCCCACTGTTGCTCCACCCACAGCCGCCAACAGGATCAGACCGAACGAACAGACGCAACCACTTGCCCACTATCCACCGCTTTTGCCTTCCTCAGGGTGTCCAGAAGCCTCACGCTGTCTCCTTGTGTCCCCAAGGGGAAGTTCCTGGGTAGATCCCGCCTACCAGAGATGCCTAAAGTCCTCTCTCCCTGGTCTCACTATGCCCAGCCGCAAGGAAGCTGTTACTCGGCTGCCATCTTGCTCCACCCCCAGTGATTTCCTTCTTAATCTTGTCTTTGACCCAGCTATCATTCAGCCTAAGATTATTTTGTTTCCATTACTTTGAAGATTCCTCTTGCTGTTGAGTTCAACTTTTATTCCATGGTGGTCTGAGAAGATATAAGGAATAATTTCTATTGTTTTAAATTTGCTGAAGTGAGACTTGTGTCCTAGGATGTGATCTATTTTGGGGGATGATCTATGGGCTGATGAGAGGAATGTATATTCCATTTTATTAGGATGAAATTTGCTGTAGATGTCTGTAAAGTCCATTTGTTTCAGGGTCAGATTTAAGTCTAATATTTCTTTGTTTAGTTTCTTCTTGGAGGATCTATTCAAACTGTCAGAGAGGTGTTAAAATCTACAACTATTAAAGTGTGGGAAGATATCAAGTTGTTCATATCCATTAGGGTTTGCTTTATAAATTGAGGAGCATTCTGGTAGGGTGCATAAATGTTAATTATCGGAATCTCTTCATGTTGGGTGTTTCCCTTGACATATATGTAGCAAACATCCTTATCTTTCTTTATCTTTGTTGGTTTAAAGACAATTGTATCTGCAAATAAAATTGCAGTGCCTGATTTTTTCTTATTTCCATTTGCCTGTAGTATAGAAATCCATCCCTTCACCCTGAGTCTATTTTTATCCTTTAAGGTAAGATGAGATTCTGTATACAGCAGATATCCTGTCTGAGTTTATGTTTACAGTCAGCTAGCGTGTGTCTCTTTAGAGGACAATTGAAACCATTCACATTAATTGAGAGAATTCATAGCCTGGTTGGGTTTAAAGTGCATGATTTTTGAATGTTTGGTGGACATTTTTAATCCTTTCACCACTGTGGAAGTTGAGTTTTATTCAAAAATTTCTGAATGAGTTTACTTTGGAGGTAAAGCATTGTGGAGAATAGGTCTGAGAACATCCTGGAGAGCTGTTTTAATTGTGGAAAATTTCTTCAACTTGTCTATGTTGTTAAAGTACTTGCTTTCTCCATCACAAATGAAACTCAGTTTATTGGATACAAGATCCTGGGCTGGAAGTTGTTTTGTTCTAGGAGATTGAAGATTGATCATCATTCTCTTCTGGCTTGAAATGTTTTGGCTGAGAGATCTGCAGTCATTCTGATATTTCTCCCTTTGTAGGTGATGCTTTTCTTATGTCTGGCTGCTTGCAGAATTTTCTCCTTCATCTTAACTTTGGCAAAGTGAATCACAATGTGTCTAGGAGATGCTTTATTTGGATTGAGTCTTGCAGGGGTTCTGAAACTGTCTAGTATCTGGATTTCTGTATCTCTCGCAATGCTTGGGAAATTCTCCTCCATAATTTCTTGGAGTAGAGCATCTATACCTTTAGGATCATCCTCTTCTCCTTCAGTAATTCCTATGAGACGAATGTTTGATCTTTTGGAGTGTTCCCACAACTCTCTCAGGAAATGATCAGTTTTTGCTCCTCATTTGTCTGCCTCTTTGAGCATTTAGGAACGTTCAAAAGCTTTGTCTTCAATTTCAGAGATCCTTTCTTTTGCTTGCTCCACTCTATTACTCAGGGATTCTGCTTTATTTTGGAGCTCCTCAACCAACTTTTTCATTTCCTTGAGCTCTGCTATCTCTTTTCTCATTGTGTCCTTATCTTTGGTGACTTTGTCTTTGAATTTATTAATGTCTTGAGAAAACTTTAGAACTACTCTTTGGATTTCAATTTCTAACTTTTCTTCCATTCTATTCATCTTATTTTCCATCTATATTCTGAATTTAATTTCTGACATTTCATCCATTTGTGTATGCATGGCATCTTCAGTTGTATCTCCTTTGTCATTCCTTTGGGGGAGGAGTTGATCTACTCTGATTATTCATGTTGCCAGAGTTCTTCTGTTGGTTCTGCACCATTTTTATTTTCCACCATTTGGTTGTTAGAACTGGTAGGGTGAGATTGAATTGGGGTTCTCAGGTAATAGAAATAATCATCCCCTTACCAAAGTGCTAGGCCTTGTAATTGTGGCTTATCCCCTACAACTTTATAAAGGCCCCTTTCAGAGTTTTGGCCTGAGACTCTGAGGCCCTACTTGGTGAAACAGCACATTCTATCCCTGTTTTGATATCAGCCAGCCTCCACCCCATCCTAAGAAGCCCCAGGTGTGGAGAGATACAGATAGCTGCAGCACCCTTCCCCCACCCTTCAGTTCTTTTCCAGAGAACTTTGAATGTCAACCTCAGAGTTTTCCCGGGTAGACAGCCCCAGGCACAAGTTCCAATCAAATTGTCTCAGGCAGCACAAACCCTGCTCAACAAAGAGGGATCCAAGGGTCTGCAACAGCACAATTGGAGCCAGGGATCCATGCCCCTGCCTGCCAGACTCAGTCCACAGTGGTGTCCACTTCTCTGCTCACCATCTCAGGTGGAGCTGGGGACCATAGTCTCAGTTCATACTCAGCAACTACTCTCCCAATTTTGGTCACCATCAGAGCTTGGGGTTCTGCAACCCCTCCCAGACTCAGCCTAAACCAAGGGTCAATACCACCACTCGCTGGGAAAAGTCATAACCCTGGGACTGCTCCTCCTCCTGCCAAGGGCCCCTTTCTTCCCATATCCTCTTTCTTCCCTACTAGTCACAGATTCCATCCAGATGTTTGGCAGTCCACACTGTGCCCAGATCTCTCAGGAAAAGACCAAACACTCTGCACTCTGCAGGGGGCAGAACTTCAGACCACCATGTAAGGGGGGAAAGGGTGGACTGGGTGTTTGGAATTGTGGGGAAAATATTTTTCCAATTTTATGCATGGTGGGGTGGTGTCTAGGTTCATAAGTGGGACATCCCTGGTGAAAGAGACCTGGGTATAGAGACTCTCTCCAGGTCTTTTGTTCTCTTCTTGCTCACAAAGAGCTCTCAGCAGGCCTCCCACTTGGGGTAGGGGTCTCCCATCCTCTAGTCAATAGAGTTTGTACGTGAAATTTGTTTCCTTGAATGCTCTTCCTTGGAGTCACAGCTTGCTGAAATTCTTTCTTGACTCACCTCTCCACATTTGGCTTCATAGAGTCTGATTCTGTCCAGTTTTTCGCCTTCTGGTCAGAAGCCTCTGCTGGGGTTTGCTACTAGTCAGTCATCTTCCCAGAATTCCCTAAACTATACTTGATTTATGTGCTGTGGTAAAGAAGTGCCAGGTGGATGTTGTAAGAGCCTCTTACATTTTACCCAGCCTAGTCTGGGCATAAGACAGAGGAGGGAATCTCTGGGATAGTGACATTTAAACCACAATGGCATAAAGATCTGAGTTAGGAAGGAACATGATATATTTGAGGAGCTAAAAGAAGGTCAAAGAGCTGGAGCTTAGATGTTAAGGGAAAGTGGGCTTATGGTGGACACTGCCCCCAAGGGTCACACCAGGGACTCTGGTCATTATTCTCAGAATACAGAGCCAATGACTGTTTGGGGGATGTGGTAGGGTAGCATTCACATTTAAAGATTAGTCTGTCTGCTCTTTGAGTTGAAGAAGACAGAGTGAATGACAGGAAACCTCTCCTTAGTAATAATTAAGGACTTCTCAAAGGGAGAAAACCTCTGAGACAATGGTGCAGTATTTTTTCCACACACAAAGTGTTGGTCAGTAGAAGAAATTCAGTGGTCTGTGCTTGCCACTCAAGTCCTCAGTGTAAAAAGTGTAAAGTTTTTGCATTGCTGAAGATAACCTATCAGAAAGTAGACTCCTCTGAACCCCCGAGCTCTGAGTCTATCTTGTGCTGGCATCAATGAGCCTCTGGCTTCCTGGACCATTCTTTTTCTGTCTTCACCATAGCAGCCCTCATGAGGATCAGCACAGCAGATGGTGGCTCACAGATTGAGATGGGGAGACTGAAGCACAGCCACTTTGTTTTCCGGGCCTTCATCGGCCAGCAAGGGAATGGTAAGCTGCAGCTGGCTCTACCCTCTCCATCATTTGGAGCCTGAAGGATGTGTAAACATCCTGTGTATTCATAGGGGGTGAGAAATGGAGAAGAGAAACCTGTGGGCTACTGTGTGCTATGAAAACACGGACATCCATCCTCTATCCCTTCATTTCCTGGAGAATGGAGTCCAGCTTTATGCTGGGATTCAAGGCTGTGCCCAATCAGATCTGCTCACACATCCATTAATCGCCTTTGGTCCCCTGAATACCTCTGAAATCCAGCAATCCAAATTATTATTTGGTCCCTATATATTCTGTATATATTTTTTCTTTTTTATTAATTCATTCAAAACTATTTGTGGAGTACCTATTGTGTACCTAGGCAATGGGGATGAAGTGGTGAACAAAGCAAAGCTCCTGCTTCCCATTGAGTTATAGTCTGGTGAGACAGACACCCAATAAATGTCGTTCATACATCTTCATTTTTGTGTACATCTGAGAAATTGTGAGCAATTTGTAGCCATCTTTCTGGATACTGCTCTATAAATATGTTGTTTCCACACACACAAACAGTCATATGCATATATGCACCACACACTTTTATATCAATAGGATAAAACTGTACGCTTGCTTGTTTTCAACTCAGGAAATTATTAAAGAAATCTTTCCATGCTATTGAGTGCTAATGTAAGAGGAGAAACAGCTCAAACCTCCCCTTCACTGTAAAAGTTACTTGAAGATCTAAGTAGTGATTGGTCAGTCATAGCAACCAGTCCTCCCTTGGTTCTGACTGGTGAAGGCCATCATGACCCTGGACTGAAGAGAAAAATGCCAAGTGTAATGCCTGGGAAAGGACCTGAGTCCTTCAGCTAGAGATCAGAGGGCTGGGAGATATGTGGTTAAAAACTAACTTTGGGGAGGTGTAAGAACTCTGAAACTCTCTCAAAGGAAGGCAGGCTTTCAGAAGGACCTCCTTGTCTTCCTGGGGTTCTGAATCTTGGTAATGAAGGATAACTTTAACCCACATGAGTATTTGGCTCATGCTCCTGGTTCTGGCACCCTGGTTACGCTGATAGAGATAGACTTTCCTTTCTTAATGTTTACATAGGTTTCTCCTAAATGCATTGACTATAATTTATTTAACACCTTTAGGGGGATTTTATGTTATTTTCTTTCTTTCTCTAGTTTTCCATTTTGAAATGCTCTTTCATTTATTAACAGATATTCACATAACATGAACCCTCAGTTGCTTCAGCTATATGCTCAAATATAAGAAACACTATGCCAGGGACTCCTTTCTAACTCATTATTGGTAGCCAGTAGTACCTTAATATCAAAGTCAGGAAAAGACACAGGGAAAAAAGGAAACTACAGACCAATATCCTTTATGAACATAAATGCAAATTGCTCAACAAAATACTAGTAAACTAAATTCAACAGCTCATCAAAAAGATAATTCATCATGATCAAGTGGGTTTCATCCCAGTGATTAAAAGATGATTCATCATATGCAAATCAATAAATGTGATTAATCACATAAATAAAAGTAAAACAAATACATATGATCATCTCAGTAGATGTAGAAAAACCATTTAATAAAGTCCAATACCCTTTCATGATAAAAACTCTTAACAAATTAAGCATAGAAGGAACATATCTCAAAATTATAAGAGCCACATATGACAAACCTACAGCCAACATCATAATGGAGAAAAGTTCTAAGAATCAGAATAAGTATTCCCTACCATCCCCACCCCTATTCAACACAGTGCTGGAAATCTTAGAGCACTCAGGCAAGAGAAAGAAATAAAGGGCATCCAAATTGGAAAGATGAGGTCAAACAACCCCCAATCTTCTATCTGGAAAACCCTAAAAGACTCTAACAAAAGACTCCTAAAATTAGTAAATAAATTCAACAAAGTCTCAGGTTACAAAATCAATGCACACAAATTAGTAGCATTTCTGCATAGTAACAGTTAAGCTGAGAATCAAATCAAGAGCTCAATACCATGCATAATGCTACAAAGAAAATAAAATATCTAGACTATACTTAATCAAGGAGGTGAAAAATTTCTTCAAGGAGAACTATAAAACATGGATGGAAAAAAATCACAGATGACACAAATAAATAGAAAAACATTCCATGCTCATGGATTGGAAGGATCAATATTGTTAAAATGTCCCTATCACCCAAAATGATTTAGATTCAACATAAATCCCATCAATGGGATTTATCAATGTCACGTTCATAGATCTAGGAAAAAAATAACCCCAAACTTCATATGGAAGATAGTACTACAGATGTGTGCTAACACAACCAGCTAATTTAAAAAAATTTTTATTTTTTCATTTTTTGCCCAGGGCTGAGTTTAAACCTGCCACCTCTGGCATATGGGGCTAGTGCCCTACTCCTTTGAGCCACAGGTGCTGCCCTAATTTTTAAATTTTTTGTAGACATGGGTCTTGCTATGTTTCCAGGCTGGTCTAAAAGTCATGGCCTCACGTGTCCTCCCACATCAAGCCCTCCAAGAGCTAAGATTACAGGCATGAGCCATCGCACCACAATTAATACTTTGCAGCCTTCTAGTAAGAATCCAGTCAGTATTTAGCAAACTTTAATGTGGACATGAGTCACCTGAGGATCTTACCAAATTCAGAGTTCAGTCAGTCTGGAGTGAATGGGAATTTCTGCTTTTGTAACAAGAGCCTGGTGTTGTCCAATGTTGCCAGTATACAGTTCACTTTTTTGGCAAGAATGTATAAGTTCCTAGATGGCTAAAACTTTAGAAAAATGCCTCAAACTCCAGCTGCGTTGCCTGTCATGTGCCAATTCTTTGTTCTGCCATCAAAAGTACACAATTATGATTTAATAAAATTAAAAAAAAAGTCTACCAAGAAAAATTCCCTCCAATTTGTGTTGTTCTTCCTATCCTCAGAGTCAGGGCCAACCTTACAGTGCAGTACCAACCTTCACTTTCTTTCTTTCTGCCTTCCCCATTGCTCCTTGGATTTCTCCACCACTTCCACGTCTACTCTCCCTGTTCAAGTGATTCCCTGGGCTTCTACTCCTGGATCAGGGCTTTGCACCTATGTCCCCTCCCCAGATGTGCTTGTTTACAAGGATGTCTTTATCTATAGCCATGGGTCTCAGCCTCAGCTTCATATTAGAATTACCAGGAGCAAGTGTAAAAATGTGATGCCAGGATCACATACTAAACTAATTAAACAAGAGTTCCTAGAGGACAGCCCAGGCATGCATACTTTTAACATTCCCAGCAATTCTCATATGCAGCCAGGATGAAGAACCACTAAACTCTGACCAATTACAAAGACAGCCAGTGGCTGAGGTAGTTTTCTACAAGAACTTCTTTTAAGTTACAAACCAATAATACAGTATGATTGATAAATTTTGATTATTATTCATATTCTGAGAACATGACAATTACTTATTTTTTAGGAAAGAAAAAAATTTAAGAATTGAAAAATCTGCACACTACATGGTTACCAAAGGCTTACCACATAAGATTGTAGATGTACTAAATGCCATTGAATTATACACTTTAAAATGATTAATTTTATGTTATGTGAATTTCACCCTAATAAAAATGCACAAAGAAAGAAAGAAACAGAAGGCAGGAAGGAAGGAAGGAAGGAAAAAAGAAAGAAAAAAAGAAGGAAGTAAAGCAAGCTAGCTAACCAATATTTCTTAATTTTTCCTGGGAATAACTGCAAAATTATCAACATATAAAAAGATGATTATAATTAAGTCTGTTTAGAAGACATGTTTCAGGGGCCTAGCCAAATGCCATTCTTGGAAGTCAGACCTACGCAGCCATTTTATACTAAGGGAATCTGTACTTGGTAGTCACAAGTGGTTGAACCAGGGATAACATTAGAGCCCTGAACAGTTCATTCATAGGCAGATAACTTGGGCCAATTATATTCTCTTGAGATTTAGAACTAATACACTCAGAAACCAAGGTGAGTTGGTATTGAGCCCCAGACTTTTGAAATCATATGGAGTCAGGGCTGAAGTTAAAAACATTTAGGTCATGTATAAGCCAAGGTGTAAGGGGCCTGAAGTCATGACTAAGCAAAGAAAACAAGAGAATAGGAGAGAGACCCACTCAAACAGGGAATCTTACTAAAAGTTCATTCCCTCAGTCCATTCATATGCAAAGATCAGAGAAAAACTCCTCTGCATTTTGGACTAAATTTGGGTCATCATTCCCAGAGAACCACAGCGTGGGGAGAGGGAATGGGGCACAGACAAGAGATTTTTAATGGCTTATCATGACTTATGCTTTAAATCACATAGAAAAATGAGTCTTTGGTTTTATCTTCTAATTAAAAATTGAGCATTGCTACCTGCGTCATCCCTTTCATGCCCCTCTCTTAACTGTCCCACGTGGTCCTGTGAAGCAGGGTCCTTGCTCACAAGGAAGGTGAAGCCAGCCCAGGTCTGCAACATGATGGGGCTTATGGGGGGTCCTACAGGGTGGTGACAGAGGAATTGGGATCTGAGATTAGACTTTGGTTGTTACAAAGATAACCATCATTCTGGGATCCATTTTATTGGCCTCAAAGTGTAAGCTGGATACTCAGGGAAAAAAGTGTCTGGGCCCCACCCTATAGGGCAGAATCTGAGAGGAAAAGAATCAGGGGTAAGGGGAGAGAGTTGATGTCACTGTGCCATGCCACCCTCTTCTCCTGGATCCTTGTAACCCTCTCCTATGTCCCAGGAAGGAACAGAAAGATGCCTCAGTCATCCAGTGAAGTGCTTCTGTTCAAATGCTTTCCAATTCATAAATGTTGATGGGTACGTCAATCTAAAACCTTAGCGTAGGTGTTGTGGGACAGTCCCTGCCCTCTAGGGCCTCAACATTTAATGAAGGTGGTGGAGAATTACTTACAATAGAGAATATCATATGGTAAGCATCATTCATATGTTCTGTGTAAATTTACTTATTCAGTGAATGCTTACTGAGTGCCTGCTTTGTTTCAGGCAATGTTCTAGGTACTGAGGATACGGTGATGGAAAGATAGTGTGTGCTTTCTTGGTACTTCTATTTTATTGGAGAAGAAAGACAAGCAACTTAATAAATAAGGCAATTTAAGTAGCTGTATAATATACAATCTTGAATATGATGAAAATAACTGAAAAGTACATAATTATCTCAATATATACAGTAAAAGCATTTGACAGAATTTAATATCTATTTGTGATCAAAATGATCGGCACTCTGGAAATAGAAAGAAACCTCTTCAACTCAGTGAGGGACATCTATAGATAGCACCAGGCTTAAAGGCAAAAGACCAATATCTTCCCTGTAAGACTGGGACCGAGTGAGGATGTCTTATCTTATCACTTCTAGCCAGTATTGTATTGGATATCCTCACCAGTGCAAGAAGGGAAAAAATACATGAGACGTGCAGACTGGAAAAAAGAAGTAAAACTGTTTATTCCCAGATAGCATGATCTTCCATGCAATCTCAATGAATTTATATTTTTAAAAAATACTAAAATTAATAAGTTTGTCAAGATAGCAGAATGCCAGGCCAATATCAAAAAATCAAATGTGTTTTTCTATACTGACAATGAACAATTAGTAATGAAGAGGAAAAAAGCACAATTTACAATAGCATAAAAACCACCAGTGAAAACTTAGGAGGAAGTTTAACAAAACGTGTGGAGGATTTCTACCCAGACAACTATAAAATGATGGGGAAAGTTAAAGAAGACTCAATCTTGTTGGGTGCAGTGGCTCATACCTGTAATCCCAGCACTCTAGGAGGCTGAGGCAGGAGGATCCCTTGAGCTCAGGAATTTAATACCAGCCTGAGCAGGCTTGGCACCTGTAGCACAGTGGTTATGGCGCTGGCCATATGCACTGAGGCTGGCAGGTTCGAACCCGGCCTAGGCCAGCTAAACAATGACAACTGCAACAAAAACATAGCCAGGCATTGTGGTGAGTGCCTGGAGTCCCAGCTACTTGGGAGGCTGAGGCAAGAGAATTGCTTAGGCCATAGAGTTTGAGGTTGCTGTGAGCTGTAACTCCACTGCACTCTACCGAGGACGACACAGTGAGACTCTCTCTCAAAAAAAAAAAAAGACCAACCCTGAGCAAGAGTGAGACACTGTCTCTACTAAAAATAGAAAAACTAGCCAGGTGTTGCTGCAGGAGCCTGTTGTCCCAGCTACTCAGGAGGCTCAGGCAAGAGGATGGCTTGAGTCCAGGAGTCTGAGGTTACAGTGAGCTATGATGGCATAGCTCTGTAGCCCACAGCAACAGAATGAAACTCTGTCTCAAAATAAAATAAAACAAAACAAAACAAAAGAAGACTCAATTAAATAATTAAATTCCATGACTGTTGGTCAAAAGATTCGTATTTAGATTTAAATCTTCAGATCTACAGATTCAATGCAATCCCAGTCCAAATATCTACAGTGTTTTTTTTTTAGAAATTGACAAGGAGATTATAAAATTTATATGGAAATTACCTAGATATGCAAAATAACTTGAAAGACAACAGAATTAGAAGACTCATACTACCTAATTTTACAACTTACATTAAGCTGACATTAATCAAGATAATGCACGTGCTGTGGAAATGGAAATGCAGAACAATAGCACAGTACACAGAGGCTAATAGTAGGCCTACATCCCCAGTAGTAATTGACTTTGAAAAGATTCCAAGGCAATTCGATGAGTAAAGAATAATCTTTTCAATTAATGGTGCTGTAATAACTGGATTTCAATATGAAAAAACAAAACCCAAACCAAACAGAAAACCTTCACTCTTGTTTTACCCCACAGAAACATAAATTAAAGGGATTAAGTGATTTAAATAATACGGATAAAAGTATAGATATTTAATAGTGTCTAGAATATAGAAATACTTAAGCACAATAATAAAAAGACATAAGAACTTGCAAATGTCCAAAACTTTCAAACAGATTATTTCACAAAGAACAGATGATGTTGGGTTAAAATAACACAAAGTATGTTCTCTGACCATGAAGAAATTAGAAATCAAAAGCAGAAGGAAATTTAAGAAATGTACAAACATGCAGAAGTCAAATAACATATTTTAAAATAAATAATGAGTCCAAGAAGAAATTACAGGGAAATTAGAAAATACTTTGAAGTAAATGAAGATTAAAAGTCAACATACAAAAGAATTCAAGTTATATGGAATATGTTCTGTAACCACCATGGAATTAAATTAGAAATAAAAAACAGAGCAAGCTCTGGAAAAATACTACAAAATTTAGAAATTACATAATGTATTTCTTTTTTAAAAATTGTAATTATTGGGTGGTGCCTGTACCTCAGTGGGTAGGGTACTGGCCACATACGCCCAGCTGGCCAGTTTGAACCCAGCTTGGGTCAGCTAAACAACAATGACAACTGCAACAAAAAAATAGCCAGGCATTGTGACAGGTGCCTATAGTCCCAGCTATTGGGAGGCTGAGGCAAAAGAATCACTTAAGCCCAAGAGTTTGAGGTTGCTGTGAGCTGTGATGCCACGGCACTCTACCAAGGGCAACATAGTGAGACTCTGTCTCAAAAAAAATTATAATTATTATGGGTACAGTTCTATAAATTTATAGGGTACAACTGATGTTTTGATACAGGCATATAATGTGTATTAATCAAATCCATCACATCAGGAATTTATCATTTCTTTTGTTAGAAACATTCCAATCTACTCTTTTAGTTACTTTAGAATATACCCTAACTTATTGTTAATTATACTCACTTTGCTGTGCTTCCAAATATTGTTCATTCTATCTATATTTTGCACCCAGTGACTATCCTCACTCTGTCCCTCCCTCCCTGATACCCTTCTGGTAACCATCATTCTGCTGTCTCCATGAGATCAACTGTTTTCATATTTAGCTCTCACGTGAGTGAGAACAGGGAAGATTTGTCTTTCTATGCTTGGCTTATTTCACTTAACAAAATGTTCTCCAGTTCCATCCATGTTGTTGTGAATGTCAGGATTTCATTGTTTTTGTGGCTATGTAATATTCCATTTGTATGTGTACCACAATTTCTTTATCCGTTTGTCTGCTGACAGACACTTGGGCTGATCCCAAATCCTAGCCATTGTGAATAGTGCTGCAGTAAGCATGGAGTGCGGGGCGTCTTCCTGCGGTACTTAACTCCCTTCTTTTGGATATATCTGAAGTGGGATTGTTCGGTCACATTTTCAGTTTTTTGAGGAACCTCCATACTGTTCTCCACAGTGGTTGCCTAATTTACATTCCTACCAACAATGTATGAGGGTTCAACTCTCACTACATTGTCACCAGCATTCATTATTGCCTGTCTTTTTGATAAAAGCCATTTTAACTAGGGTGAGAATATAGTTTTGATTTGCATCTCTCTGATGACTAATGATATGGAGCATTTTTTCATAAACCTGTTGACCTGTCTTCATTTTTTCACATACCTGTTGACCAGTGTTCCTTTGAGAAATGTCTATTCAGATTATTTGCCCATTTTTAAATTGGATTATTTGATTTTTTTCCTATTGAGATGTTGGAGTACTTTATATATTCTAATTTAGTCTCTTACCAGATGGGTAGTTAGCAAATATTTTCTCCCATGCTGTGGGTTGTAGCTTCACTTTATTGATTGTTTCCTTTGTTGTGAAGAAGCTTTTTAGCTTGATGTGATCCCATTTGTTCCATTTTCCTTTGCTTGTCTGTGCTTTGGGGGTGTTACTCAAGAAGTCCTTCCCCAGACTAACGTCCTAAAGCACTTCACAGATGTTTTCTTTCAGTAGTTTCATAGTTTCAGGTCTTACATTTAAGTTGTTAATATACTTTGATTTGATTTTGTATAATGTGATAGATAAGGGTCTAGTTTCACTTTTCTGCATATGGAAATCCAGGTTCCCCAGCACCATTTATTGAAGAGTGAAAGACATTTATTGAAAGACCATACTTTCCCTACTGTATGTTCTTGGAACCTTTGTCAAAGATAAATTCACTGTAGAGCATGGATTTACTCTGTGTTCTCTATTCTGTTCCACTGGTCTATGTGTCTGTTTTTGCACCAGTATCATGTTGTTTGGGTTACTATAGCTCTGCAGTATACTTCAAAGTCAGGTATTGTGATTCCTCCCGTTTTGTTCTTTTTGCTCAGGATGGCTTTGATATTCTGGATCTTTTGTGGTTTTAGTTCATGATTTTTTTTTATTTCTGTGAAGAATGTCCTTGGTATTTTGATGGAGATTGCATTGTCTTGGGTAGTATGGTCATTTCAACATTATTGATTCTTCCAATCCATGAGCATGGAATATCTTTGCAATTGTTTGTGTCCTCTGCAATTTCTTTCATCAATGTTTTATATTTTTCATTATAGAGATCTTTCACTTCTTTTGTTAAGTTTAGTCCTAGGTATTTTATTTTGTTTGTAGCTATTGTAAATGAGATAACTTTCTTGGTTTCTTTTTCAGAGTGTTTGCTGATGGCATATGGAAATGTTACTTATGCTTTTATGATGGTTTTGTATTCTGCAAGCTTACTGGCATTGCTTATCAGTTCTACCAAGTTTTTTATGGGGTCCTTAGGTTTCTCTTGATGTAAGGTCATACAAGTTGTCTGCAAACAAGGATAATTTGGCTTCTTCTTTTCCAATATTCATGCCCTCTATTTCTTTCTCTTGTCTGATTGCTGTAGCTAGAACTTCCAGTACTATGCTGAATACCAGTGGTGAGAGTGGGGGATCCTCATCTGGTTCCAGATCTTAGAGGAAAAGCTTCCAGTTTCTCCCCATTCAGTATCATATCAGCGGTGGAGCTGTCATATACGCTTTTACCATGTCAAGGTAATTTCCTTTTATACCTGTGTTTTTGAGAGTTTTGATCATGAAGGGATATTAAATTTTATCTCTTCCCTTTCCCCAGATGGAAGACTGTCCTTGAGCTGCAGTGCCTGGAACTGGGGGAAGGTTGACACAGGCACTGGTGTGGCCACTGTCACTGGCATCTCAGTGGGTCATGCACACCCCAGTCATCTGGCTCTGAGTCTGCACAGCTGCAGAAACTGCCCAAGGACAGCAGTCTTTGTGGCCTGAGTGTCTTGAAAATTTATTCCAGGCCCTCAGCCATGTTTTGCTACTTGACTGTGAGGCAGGCCAGACCTCAATTTGGGAAGAGACTTCCCCAGGCTGCTCCAACTGTGCCTTCTGTGAGCACAGCCAAGTTCTACCCTATGCTGCACTCCCTTGTGACAGGATGGCCCCGCATCCCAATGCAAAGTCCCACAGTCACTTCTCTCTCTGTCCAGCACATAGACTCTGCCCACCGGGTGAGCTGGCACCGCTGCTGGGGTGGCTGGGAGTGGTATGGGCAGTGCAAGGCTGTCTTTTCTGCCCTCAAAAGCTCCTGGTCTTTTGGTGCAGCGTGAAAACCAGGTACCACCATCACTCCCCTGATTTTCTGTTTTTCTGAAGGTGCTTTCTGGCATAGATGGTTGTTGAACAGGGTGTTCGTATGGAAGGATGCTTTCTAGAGGTTTCTATTCCACAATCTTGCTCCACCCCTCTTCCAAATAACACACTTCTCGATAACCCACAGATCAAAAAAGAAATCAAAGGGGAAATTGCAAAGTATTTTAAGCTAAATAACAAGGAAAGTACATGTCAAAATTTGCAGAATTCTACTAAAACAATACATAGAGGAAAATCTGTCGCATTAAAATACCTAAAGTAGACAAAAGCAAGGTCTCAATAATCTCAGATTCCACCTAAGAAACCAGAAGAAAGGGCAAATTAAACAAAGTTGGTGGAGGAAAAGAAATAATGCAGAACACAACAGGAACAAATGAAACAGAAATCAGGAAAATGAGAGAAACTCAGTGAAACCATAATTTTTTAGGAAAACCCAAAAATGTTGAAAAGTTTCTAGTCACACTGACCAGGGACAAAGGAGGACACCAATCCTCAGTGAGACGGAGTTCTTCACTCTTAACTACCATCCTATTCTCCCAAACCTGAAAGTCCAGAGATAGAATCAGAAGCCTGGTATCCAGGAGCCAAGGGCTTCTTCAGAGAACTGCAGGCAAAGCAAGACTGACCCTGTCATAGGTCTGAATCTCCTGAATTCACATTATCTGTCATACCACTCTGGCCCGAGACCTTCAGCTGGTGAAATAATCAACATCAAATGGAGAAATAGCAGACTCACAGTCACGGCTGTCCCCCGAGACCTATCCTGCTTATGATTTTTGAATTGCGTGTGTTTGCAATTTCACAATAATACCTTATTACTCCACAGCCTATGTGTAAATCTGGGTCACTTGGAGGCACAGGAAAGCAGGGGGCAAACTGGAGGCGCAGGAAGAAGAAACAGCAGGGTTGGGAACGCAGGGACGAGGAGCCTGCAGGGGCTGCCGGCTACAAAGCCAACAAGTCTCAGTGGCTCACATGGGCTTCAGGCCCTGGGTCGCCGCCGCTGTACTCACTGCATGAAAGAGAACCCAGCTTCATATTGGATGAGGCTGCAGAAGGTGGTATTTTTTTGAGCACAATTTTTATGTCATCTTCAAAGTTATGTCAACTGCTTGTGTCACAATTAGGGGCTAGCTTAGGAATATTAGAGAAGAAATGCAGTAATGAATAGTGCTGAAAGGGTGGGTGCTATAGCAATAACGTCCTGCCTCCTTTTCTTATGAATGCAGGCTGCTGAGTCTAGACCTTAGTGACAGAGACACATACTAACAAAAGGACCCTTAAAGTGACACTCATGACTCAAAGATCCCTTGTTTTGGGTTCCGTAGCAATAACACAGCCCTTTAGACTAGCACAGGAGGAAAACAAATTTAAGCCTGGGCCTGGCAAGCTTGCCGTGCCTTAGATTTCAGTTCAGGTGGGATCTGTGACTTCACTGGGCTGTGCTAATGGACACAGGGCACATCTACTCGCTCTGCCTAACATCTAACTCACGTCGCAAGTCCTAGCATGTGCTGCTGTCTGCCAACACAAGTGCTTTCAGGATGGGAAGAACGTCCAGAAGGTGCTTTATTGTTTCACACGATGGTCAACCTGGAGGGAGGCACGGAGAGTGTGTGGTCTGGGTGCCGTGCACGTTAGACTCTCGGTCACTGGGGGCCGTCCCTGTGCTCATCGTCCACTGTGCTTTTGCCTCCTTATGCTGAATACGCCGAGTAAAAAATCTGAGGGAGAAATGTGAAGACTCAGGGAATTTATTATTAAGATATGTAAATGGAAGACATAGCATTTTTGTCAAAGCCTAGAAATTTAAAGCTTTTTAGATTTTCCAAAGCATTAAAGTAACAGGATGTTATTCATTGTGTGACGATTACGTGGTAATGATGTGATAGTTTTAATAACCAATGCTAGGTTTTACTGACATTGCATGATGACACATTATGTTATGTAAATTTGCTAGGAAATGGAATAAAGAGATGTGAGGAGAGGGCATTTAGCTAAAGATGTGAGGAGAGGGCATTTAGCTAAGAGTTTGGTAACATACTCATTCAGTATATGCTCTGAGGCCAGGAGCAGTGGAGGCGGGGACACAGGAAGTTTGCCAAGGAGAATGGAGTAGTGGCAAGCCAGGCTCCAGAATCAGGAGTGCGTGGCTCTGTGGTGATGTCCCAAGGCTGTTTTGATGATTTTTGCTGTGTCACACATCACCCCAAACTTGTAAAGCAACAGTCATTTTACTTTGCTCATAAGCTTGTGGATCAGAATTTCAGGAGGTGCTGAGCGGGGCTCTTTTTCTGGAGTATCTCATGAGGTGGCAGTCAGACGCTGCCAGGGGCTGCAGCCATGGGAAAGCTCCCAGGTTGAAGAGAGGAGCGACCAGGCTGGCTCACTACACACACACAAGGTCACATGCTGGCTGTGGCTGGAGCTCGCCCTGTCAGAAATCAGCAATTTTGGGGTGGCACCTGTGGCTCAAAGGAGTAGGGCGCCGGTCCCATATACTGGATGTGGCAGGTTCAAACCCAGCCCTGGCCAAAACAAAACAAAACAAAGAAAGAAATCAGCAATTTTCTGGCAAAGAAGGGAGACAAAGAGCAGTGGCAAGAAAATGAATGACTTAATGAGGATTAAATATCACAGAAATGTAGACCCCTAGGAACAGAAAAAGATCTTTTTGAGGAAAAGAGAGTTAGAGGTGGACTTGAGACTGTCAAAGCCCTGGCATGGTGACCGTCTTCTGCCAGAGGGAGTGTCCCCTGGAACCAGGGGGTAGATCCAAGACACTGTATACTAAAACTTTGGAATCCACATTCCATTGGTCAAAACAGTCACAACCCCATCCAGATTCACTTGTAGGGATATTCGACTCCATCCTTTGAGAAGGGAGTGGTAAGGTCACAGTGTCGAGGATGGGAAATATGATTGCAGCTATATTTGAAAAATATTTACCATAGTGACTCTGAGAAAATAACCTCCTAAAGCTTGGTTTCCCTGTCTGTATAATGAGAACAATGATATCTTATAAAGGATTGTTGTGATAACTAAATGAAATCCTGCTTATAAGAGGCTTCGCTCCATGCTGGGAACCCAGCAAGTGCTTCATAACTGTTTGCTGTTACTCACTCCAGCTCTCACTGTGCAGGCCCAGGAAGTGAAGCCAGGTCACATCTCTTGTAATCTTTAACTTACTGTGCCTCTGACCCTCCTTCTGCTCATCTCTGAGAAGGTTTTCCTGTTCCTGGGGGTCTAACCTTCTGTGATAATATAAGTCCTGGTCACTCATTGTCTTGACACTGCTCTGTGGGTCCCATCTGTGCCAGAGAAAATTGCTGCCTGCTTGGAAGGGTGAATTTTATGGTCGATTATATCTTAGTAAAAAAGAGGAAAACGTGAGGCAGCGCCTGTGGCTCAAAGGAGTAGGGTGCTGGCCCCATATGCCGGAGGTGGCAGGTTCGAACCCAGCCCTGGCCAAAAACTGCAAAAAAATAAAAAATAAAAAAAAAAATAGGAAAATGAATTAGACCATTTGTACTCACCTGAAACTATACCCCCAATTTATTATAAGAAGTAATAAATACTAGCTCAAGGATTATCAAACTGTTCCTATTTATTACCTGAGGAAGATCATGTAGAAGAGTAAGAAATAACGTTTTCTTACAGACCAGGGGTGTCCAATGTTCTTTTTCCTCTGCTGCATGTTGAAAGAATAACAATTGTCTTGGGCCACACATTAAACACCACCACTACTGAACGCGGATGTCCTCCGCTCTCGCCCCCGAGCCACTCACTAGCTCAGGGGACAGCACACAGGCCTCGCAGACTTGCCCGGCCCTGCCTCCCTTTCCACACTACGCCTACAACTCCGCTGTTCTCGTCTCATTTTTTCTCTCAAACGAAGACACATTTCTTCTCGTTTCGCAGGTTAACAACCCTCACTCATTTCGCC
The DNA here is from genome assembly GCA_963574655.1 of Perodicticus potto. NCBI lineage: Eukaryota > Metazoa > Chordata > Mammalia > Primates > Lorisidae > Perodicticus > Perodicticus potto. The sequence continues at coordinate 6,852 of CAUYRH010103543.1, read as the reverse complement.
TTCCGTGTCACCTCCCGCCTCTGCCCGGCCTCCGTCCCATGGTGTTGAGTGAGGACTCGGCGCGGCCGCGGCCCCTCGCTGCGGACTCACTGCTTCCCGCAGGACTCTGGGGTCTCCGGATTGTGTGAAGTCACCAGTTTCCGGGGGGGGGGCGGCCGGGGTCCTGCCCTGTGGGTGCTGAAGCCCTGTCTTCTGCTCCAGCAGCGCAGAGTGAGCCGAGCGCTCGCGTGGCCTGGCTCCCCGCAGCCGCACTGCACATTTAGACGCGGGTTTAAAGCCTCCGGGTTCATGGCAGGGAGTGTCGTGGGTGGGGAGGCTGTTCAGAGACTCAGCCACACGGAGAGTTTTCCAGAACACGCCCCGCTGCTCCTTCCCCAGTCTGTTCCTTACGTGCACTTGGGACCGTGGACATCTCTCTTCACATCCTTGTCGCAATTGGGTCCAACCTGCCCAGTTTTCGCAGGAGGAATCTTGAGCCCAGAAGCTGAGGCCTGGAGTAACTGAATGACTGGCTGGGAAGTGCCTGAATGCTTCCAACTTGCTAACTGCTGGCATTTTGTACTCACTTTGTGAGTATACGTGTGTGTGTGTGTGTGTTTTTACTTGTTCTTGTAAGCTACTGAATACATGTTTAGAGCAAGTCAAGCAGCACAAAGGTCTACACGGGGGTGTCCAATCTTCCGCCTGCAGGCTCCAGGCTAATTCTGGGAGGACTCCTTTTCGGCTTCTCTGTGGTATCAGGTATCACAAAAAGTATGCACGGACCTTTTTTCTTTCTCAGCAGCTTTCAGTAGTGTTGTGTGTTTAATGTGTGTCCCAAGACAATTGTTATTCTTTCAACATGCAGTAGAGGAAAAAAAACGTTGGACACCCCTGGTCTGTAAGAAAACATTTCTTAACTCTTTTACTTGATCTTCCTCAGGTAATAAATAGTAACAGTTTGATAATCTTTCCATACTTTTCCGGGCTAGTATTTATTACTTATAATAAATTGTGGATGTAGTTTCAGGTGAGTAAAAATGGTCTAATTCATTTTCCTATTTTTTACTGAGATATAATTGACCATAAAATTTACCCTTACAATTAGGTAGTTTTAGGGATATTCACAAGGTGTGCAACCAGCCCCATTATCTGATTCCAGAACAGTTTTTGGTCATCCTATAAAGAACCCTCTTATATGCATCCATCAGCAGTTACTGCCCTTTGGGCCTCCCCTTCTCCATCCCTGGCAACTGTTAACCTTTTTGTCTATAAAGGTTACTTAGACATTTCATATAAATGAAATATGTGGCCTTATGTCTGAATTCTTCCACTTAGCATAATACTTTCAAGGTTCATCCATGTTGTAGTACTCCTTCTTATGGCCAAATACTATTTCATTGTATGGATATACCACATTTTGTTTATACATTCACCAGATGATGGAGATCTGGTTATTGTGAATAATGCTGCTAAGAACACTTTTGAACAAATTTTGTGTGAAGATGTTATTTCTGTTAGGTCTATCTCTAGGAATGGAATTGCTGGTTTTATGGTAACTTTATGTTTAACTTTTTGAGGAATTGCCAAACTATATTCATAGCAGCTGCACCATTCCTACCAATGTGTGAGGGCTCCAGTTTCCCTGATTCCTCACCAGTGTTTGTTACTGCCCTGCCCTTTTGAGTGCAGTCATCCCGGTTGGTGTAAAGTGGTATCTCTTATAGTTGTGATTTATGTTTACCCAGTAACTAATGATTTTTTCATGTGCTTATTGGCCATTTTTAAAAATATTTTCTCTGTGGAAATGTCTATACAAATCCTTTGTTGATTTTTAAGCTGTGTTGTCTTATTGTTCAATTGTAAATGTACTTTATCAAATATGATTTGCAAAATATTTCCTCCTAGTCTGTGGGTTGTCTTTTGACATTCTTGATAGTCCTTGAATCACAAATGTTTTTAGATTCTGATGGAGTCCAGTATGTATTTGTGCATGTGTTCGTGTGCGTACTTTTGCCGTCATATCTAAGAAACTGTTACCTAATCCAAACTCATGTTTTCTGTAGGCATTTCAGAGCTTTAGCATACATGTAGGCCTTTCATCCATTTGAGTTTTTTTTTGTATATAGCATTAATTAGGGGACCAAATTCATTCCTTTGCATGCAGACACCTAGTTGCCCCAGTGCCATTTGTTGCAGACTGTCCCGTCTCATTGACTAGTCTTAGCACCTCTGTCAAAAATCAGTTGACCATTTTATGGGTTTATTTTTGGCCTTTCAATTCTATTTATCTCTGTATTTAGACCATGCTTTATTAGATTGTCCTGATTATTGTAGCTTTGTAATAAGTTTTAAAATTAAGAAGTATGAGTCTTCAAACTTCATCATTTTTTTCCAATATTGTTTTTGACTAATCTGAGATCCCTAAATATCTATAAAATTTTTAGATCAGATTATCAATTTCTTTAAAAAAAAGAAAAAGGGAGTCTGGAGTCTTGACAAAAATTGTGCTGAATCTGTAGATCAATGTGGGAAGTACTGGCAATTAACAATTTTAGTTTCCAAATCATGAATATGAGATCTTTCCAATTAGACTTTTAATTTCTTTCATGGATATTTTGTGGTTTTCAGCGTATAAATCTTATGCTTCTTTTAAGTTATTCCTAAATATTTTATTCTTTTGACGCTATCATAGACTTGTTTTCTTAATTGTATTTTTTAAAGATGTTTCATTGCTATGTAGATAGCAATAATATGTAGACATATAATTAACTTTGGTATATTGGTATTATATCCTGTAATATGTAATTACAGGATAAGTTGCTGAACTTATTTGCACCAGTTTTGTGGAGTCCTTGAAATTTCTATATACGAGATCCTGTTAACTGCAAATACTTTTATTTTTTCCTTTCAAATATGGATTTTTAAAAACTTCTTTTTCTTGTCTAATTACCCTAGTTAGAACCTTCAGTACAATACTGAATAGAAGTAGTAAGAGTAACCATCCAAGAGCAACCATCCCTGACTTGTTCCTGATCTCAGGGGGACCGTTTAACAAGTGACACTAAAATAAACATTCTTGCACACACACCGTACAAATTTGTTTTTTTAAGACTTCTAAATATGAGATTAATTGGTTAAAGTGGATGTCCACTTTAAATTTAATAATTACTTCTAGATTACCTTCCCAATTACTGTTGCAATGCATGTCTTCCCAGAAAGGTATGTAATTATTTCCCTATATTTTTTCTAATGCAAGACACATCTTTTAAATGTTTTCTAAAGGGTTACATATTTATTACTTGAATTTTAATTTTCCTAACATGTACCAAGATTGGACATTGTTCCCTATGATTTTTGTAATATTTATTTCTTCTATAAACTACTCATTTATTTGCTTTGCTACTTTTTTAGAAAAAATGGGGTGTTTTTGTTCTTATTAATGTATGGGAGATTTTGCATATTGGGTATATTAACCCTTTGCCAATGTCATTTTGTAACTATTTTCTCTATTAAAAAAAATTTTTTTTTGGAGAGACAGTGTCTTACTTTGCCCAGGTTGGTCTTCAACTCCTGGCCTCAGCTGATCTTCCTGCCTCAACCTCCCAAAGTGTTGGAATTACAGGCATGCGCCACCACACTCAGCCCATTTTCTCTATTTTTAATTAGTTACGTATATCAACCTTTCTCTTTCTGGCTTTTACATTTCTTTTTTTTTTTTTTTTACATTTCTTTTTATGATTAATACCCCCCACTCATCCCAATATTACCCAATATTATACAAATATCACACATTTTACAAATCTGTATCATTTTCCATACTGCTGCAACAAACTGCCACGAACCTATTCTCCACAAGCAAAGTGAATAAAGCAACCCAGAAAGATTCTTAGAAGGCTCCTGTGAAAAGTCTTTAATGAAAGATGGAAAAACAAATCCCAGGGCTTGGTTTTGAAGGGCTTGACTCACTGTAAGGCTGACGACTTCAGCAAAGGAAGGCACACTGACAGGCCCATTTCTTGGAGATGAGGGTTGTTTGGCGAAGCCTTGTAGGAATTCAGGGGATGCCCCAAAACCTCCTATGGCCTTCCAACACTAATGTCTTCACAACCCATCCCTGTACTTTTCTTTTAGCCTTGGTATCATGTTTAGCCTTTTAAATGCCATTTTTAAAATTTCCTAACCCAAGCGGTTGTATCTGAAATGGGCTTTGCAAGCATGGTGTTCCGCGAGCAGGAGTGCTGAGGCTGGCTAACTGGTTAGCTCCCTTAACTGGCAGTTTTGCCATCCAAATTGGCTCGATGCCAATTTTCTCAGCTAAAGAAGGTTGGAGGCTGCATGTATGTGGAGGGCCTTGCAGACTGTCCTCTATTTTCACTCGAGGAATTGCAGTTTGGACTAAAGCCTGCCTACCCCAGAAAAGTCTAATCTTCATAAAAATCATAAAGTGAAGGACTTAGAAGATGTGGTAAGTTCTACTTGCCTAACACTGGAGAAACCCAAGTGTCAGAACCCACAGCTCACACTCCTTGTCTTAAGGCACAGACTCGGCGTGTTCTGCATAGGGCTGGCCATCCTTTCATCAGATATTCGACTTTCAGATGAATACACCTGGTACCTCCTCTTCTATCCAGAAGAAGAAAGATGGCAGAGAAGGGATGCATTCAAGCCTGAAGGTCAAGGCTATGGTTTCTGGTCCTTTAATATGTGTTTAAACTTTATTTTACCACCATGGTATTTATAAGATACAAGTCCAACACTACTACTGTTCACATCAGTTAAAATGCAGTGACAGGAGAAATCCTGAGGGCTTGTTTGCAGGCAGCACATCAGCCTCAGAAATTAATTAAAGCCAGGCACGGGTCCTTCATCAACACTCACTCACACGCTCTGCCCATTACAAGACATGCCCATGTGGAGCTGCCACGCAGCACGAATGAGATAAAGCATGTCTGTGCTCGGACTGCATCAGGGCTCTAACTTACACCGTGGCATTTTCATTAAAAAAAAAAAAAAAAAAAGCTACAGCTCTCCTAAGTCCAGTCTTTATTGCTTGAAAGATAAAAAAAAAAAAAAAAAAGAACAAAAGCCCCAATCTGAATAAATCCCCAGCACAGAAACTAGAAGTTGGGCATTTTGTATGCAGTGTACTTTAAATAAGCCCCTTTCAACAGGAAGCAGGAGGTAAGTGCTTTCTATCCTAGGCAGGAAACTTTGGTTTTGGTGTTAGCGACCCAAGTCCAACTAGCTAAAACATAAAGGAAAACTTGTCAAAAGGCGACTGGGGATGGGGATCTCAGCAAATCCAAGGACAGAACTAGGCCTTAACTAGGGTCGTGTAAGGCATGTCTGAGTCTCTTTATGGTTTCTCTTTTCCTGCCAGCCTGTTTCCTCTCATTGAACACTGGCTTTCTCTAAAAGCAGCTGCCTCAAAGCTTGGGGGTTTTTCAGCCACAGGAGCAAGAATGATTTGAGTCTTACTACCAAATCCAGGCAAGGTCCCCAGTGTGGGTTAGGCAGCCATTCTTTGAATAAGTAGTTAGTGTGGGTAAGGAACTCCAGAGGACCAAGTGGACGAAGCTGCAGGTGGGAGAGGGTGGCCCTAGCTCACCGACCAGAGCAAGGAGCTGCAGACAAGTCAGAAGAGGCCCATGCAAAACCAAAATATATTATCTATCTCAGGCTTTATGAAGTAACATTATAGAACCTTTAGGGTTTGGACAAAAGGATCGTAACTTGTGAAAAGCCAATTTTCACTTGTGAATCTTCAGAAACACTGACCATGAAAACATGTACAGGCACGGAGGGAAGTGTGAGCAGGCTGCTGCACTGGGGACCAGCCGGCCATGGGAACTCCACAGTCCAATTCAGCTTCCAGCTACGTGTTACCTTGGTTTTATTCCCACTCCCCAACTCCTCTTTCCTTAGAACAGAACTCTTTTCTTCTGAAGATACAAAGAACGTATTTCTGGGCTGGCTTTTAAGAGTGAGCCTCTAAGCCCGTGCCCTCCAGGAGGCAGTGTGCCTGGTGCTGCCCAGCATGGCTGTCAACCCGCCGGTCCCCCCCACCGTGACCCCTGCCATGCCTCAGTGGACTATGTTTCTTTTATGAAATCAAACATGCACTTTAACCTTACCTGTTTTTCTTTGGTGTGCCAGTTATATTTTTACTTAGTACAGATGACAACAATTGTATAATTTAAAAGATATTCATATACCAGACATGCACCACTAGGTTAAACAGAAAATAAAAAATCAGATTTTGTGATGTGGGCTACTCTTACTGGAGTTAGATGGCATCTCAGAGTGGTTATGGTTTGCGCTTCTCTGATGATTAAAGATGATGAGCATTTTATAGACCATGCACCTGTCTTCTCCAGAGAAGCTTCTGTTCATGTCTCTTGCCCACAATGAAATGGGATCACTTGTTTTTTCTTAGTAGTAAGTTTGAGTTCTCTGTGGATTCTGGTTATTAGACCTTTGTTGGAAATATAACTTGCAAAAATCCTCTCCCATTCTGAGGGCTGTCTGTTTGCTTTACTTAGTGTGTTCTTGGCAGTGCAGAGCTTTTTAATTTGATCAGATCCCAGGAGTGTATTTTGGATGTTGCTTCAATTTCCCGGGGTGGCCTCCTCATAAAGTAATCTCCCAACCCAACTTTTTCAAGCGTTTCCCCTGCACTGTCTCTAAGAATTTTTATAATTTCATGTGTTAAGTCCTTTAACCAGTGAGTCAATTTTTGTTAGAGGAGAAAGGTGTGGGTCCAGTTTCCGTCTTTTACAGGTCACCAGCCAATTCACCCAGCACTATTTATTGAATAGAGAATCTTTCCCCCAGTTTACATTTTTAATAGGCTTATCAAAAATCAAATGA
>CAUYRH010103542.1:0-54207 GCA_963574655.1 Perodicticus potto | reverse complement strand
CTGCCATCTTGTCCCCAGACTCAAATCCTCAATAAGGTACAGTTTTTTTCAGAAATTAGTGACCTGGATAATGACTAAGCAGGATTGTGGTATATAGGTTATGGGAGGGAGAAAGCAAGGCCAGCTAGCAAAGGTGGTCTTCTTGTGAAGATAACTCAGGAAGATTTTTGGTTTCTTACTTTTTTTTTTTTTTTGAGACAGGGTCTCACTCTGTCTCCTAGGCTAAAGTGCAATGGTGTCATTGTTAGGGTGAAAGAAACAGGCATGACTGCATTTTGTTTTAACACTTATTCCTGAGAATCAGTGGGGAAGCAAAACGGGCCTGACTCCATTCTGTTGCTTTGTTACATTTTATTGCTTCAAAAACCGGTTCCACTTGCCTACCTGCCCATTGCATCTGCACCTGGTTAGAACTGTTAGAATTATTAGTATTATGTAGGAAGTCACTAACTATCACTATTGTGTAAAACCCATTAACTACCCTCATGACAGTAACCCTTGTGATCATACCCCAGACCCCTGTACCTCCTTTCCCTCTAATTCCCCTCACCCCATACCTGCCCTTTTAAGGAAAGAAAACATGCTAATGGCTAATTTCACTTCTGTAACACCCTCTCTCAATTTTACCCTATAAAAACCAGAGCCACAAAGAACTCGGGGCTGCTCTCAGAAACCCTGTGTTGGGACACTGAGGCAGTCACCAGCCAGCTCTTCAGTAAAAGGATGCTTATATAAATTTGGCTTGTCTGGTGGTGTGGTCTTTGTAGGAAACTCCTGGGCATAACATTTTGGAGGCCCCAGCAAGATCCTCTGGACCCTAGCAGCACCGATCCTCAAGTGGCCTCCTGGAATGGGAAAGCCCATGGGTCCTCTGAGGGGAGGCACCCCCTGAAGTTCTAGGGCCCCCAGAGAATCCAGTCCCTCAGGAGACTGGCTGACAATTACCCCTAAATTGCCTGTGAGTCCATCTCTGGAGGTAAGCCATTTATACATCTGTTTTTGGCTAGTGTCTGCAGACATTTGTTGTTTGTTGTTGTTTGTGTAGTAGGGCTCTTCCCTCAGGGACCTCTGAGGGAAGGCCAAAGGGACAGGAGGCTTGGACAGGAACCCTGGGTTGCCAGGCTATCTACCTGTCAGAGATTCTCAGAGGCTTGTGTCCATAGAGCAACCCATCACTAGAAACACCAGGACACTGGTGGGGTTCCTCAGCCCTGTCAGAGACATCAGGATGCTACTGTGCCTGGGATGCCAGTGCTTTTCCCTAGCCCTCGGAGAAGGTGGGCTGCAAAGGTCAGGTGACAAGGAAATTTGATTTCTAACCTCAAGGGTTACTGCTGAGGTTAGTCCTGTAAACCTGTAAGACAAGAACCTTGGACTCCCCGGCTATCAGCCTGTCAGAAACAGGAATCCCACGTTGCTGAGCTATTATCCTGTCAGAGCAACCTGTCGCTAGAAACACTGGGATGTTGGTGGGAAGCCTCAGCCTCAGATGCACGATTTTAGATTTATATATGTTTTTGGTTTATTTATGTTCCATGTTGTTTTGTCTAATATATTATAGTTTGTGCTTCTACTCTTTTCAACATGGATTCTTCTTCTTCCAAACAAGACTCCCCATGAACTGTCTATCTTATCAGACATTTCAAACATGTTTTTTTCCGTAGACAAAAGCAATGAATATGGAATGAAGTTCTCTAAGGGGTGCCTAAAACATGCCACTCCAGAGCACCACCCTGTCCTTCTGGCACCTGAGGAAGGAGAAGATTTCATTCTGGATCCTTCCACCTTATCATCCCACCTTGTCCTTCAGCCCTCCCATGGTTTCTCCTCCACATACCCAAGCAGGTTCTTCTACATTTTTAGTTTCCTGACCAGGAACGAGACCATCTGAGGAGAGAAGGCTCAGATGCACCTGGTAGTTGCCGCCAGTCCCCTGGACACCCACATGGGGGATCCCCGATCAGCCTACATGATGTGGTTCATGTCAGGGCAGGCAGCTTGGCCTCTCTCTGTGGATGCCTCAATTGGGTGGAGAAGTGACCCCTTTGGTGGGTCTTCAAGGAGTCAAACACTGGGAAGAACTGGCATGTAGGAACAGGTACCTGCACAGAGAGACGTCTAAGGCAAGGTATGATTAATCTGGGTGGAAGCAGGGGTCTGATGAACCTCTGGGGCATTAGATTGCAAGCAGGTCTGTTGAGAGGTGTATGAGAGTGTGTGAATGTGGTGTGATTGAGATGAACTCCAAGGATGGGGTTGGATCTCCCCTCACAGGGCCTAGGGAAATGTTAGTTTGCCTCCTATGGCTAAGTGACAGCTCGAGTGGGAAATTGAGGCTTCTCTGGTTTAAAAATGGGTTGGAATTGTGTGCATGTGAATGCTTGAAGACTGGCTGAAATGAGTAAGAGTAGGTGGGGTTTTGGGACACTCCCCCTTCATAGGGTGAAACAATTGTGTGATTGTCCCCTTCTTCCTTGCTCCAACTCTGCCCCCTGGCTATTCTGGGAGAAACTGGATGTTCCAAGTTTTTTTTTTTGAGACAGAGCCTCAAGCTGTCACCCTGGATAGAGTGCTGTGGCATTACAGCTCACAGCAACTTCCAATTCCTGGGCTCCAGCGAGTCTCTTGCCTCCGCCTCCCAAGTAACTGGGACTACAGGCGCCCGCCACAACGCCCAGCTGTTTTTTGGTTGCAGCCGTCATTGTTGTTTGGCGGGCCCAGGCTGGATTTGAACCCGCCAGCTCAGGTGTACGTGGCTGGCGCCTTAGCCCACTGAGCCACAGGCGCCGAGCCGGATGTTCCAAGTTTTATGCTTTCTGTCTGTGACACAGGTCTAGTCCTTGGCAGCCACATGCCCATGTGAGACTTAAGGGGAAAATGAAAAGACATCAGAAAAGATAACCGTGTTATAATTTTTTTACTGGAATTTCTTCAGTGAGTTTTTGGTCTCAGAGATTTGAAAATTGAGCTCACAGGCCACAGATCAAATAATAAAATGGGATTTTATTCAACAGAGGGGCATCAAGAGGGAATGGAGAGTGCCAGAGCTACTTGCAGAGGGGAGGAGACCCAAGTCAGAGGTCTCCTGCATTGGTCCTTTGTCCAGGGGTAAATAATTGGCCCTAAGAGATATTTTGGCCAGGACTTGGTAGATGGAAAAGCACTTTTACTAACTAAATGTGTGTTTCAACAAATAAATAAATGTAGTCCCTCACCTTGGGCAAGGTTATTAGGTCTTTGCAGTTTTTATCTGGGGAGGGGATTAGGGTGTATGCTCCCCACTCAGGGTGGAACCATCCAAAACATTTGAGGCAGCTTCATTTATGACCTTGCTAGAGCTCAAAGGGTGTGGGTGGCCTCTGATTTCTGAGCTCACCTAAGCCTGAAAAATGAGGATTCCCTGTCTAGCCCAGAGTAAAAAAATCCTGCATTAATGTTATATTTCATAAATGCTCTCACTTGTAAAATGCAATAATGTAGTTATTTAAATTGTTTGGAAAACTGAGTCTTTGTCAAAGAATAAGATTCATGCCTTTTAAACCTTCTAATTATCAATTTAGCCAAATGAATAATTAACTTCATAGTTAACTGTAATCCTGGTTTATGAAAAGTGAATTTTTGAGAGTAAGAGTTACACAGAAAGGAAAATGGCATTGTATAAGGAAAGAATCTTATATAATAAATTTGTCCTGAAACAGAATAGTTATTTAACAAAATGAAAGACAGAAGGTTCAGGATATTTGTAAATTGTCTGTGCAGGTTTAATAATGCTCATAAAAGGAAATTTGTAAAGGAATTTGCATGTGATCCAGTTACCTATGTATTACCTTTAGAATCTTTTGACTTATAATCCTGTTTGAACAAATGTTTCAAGCCTTTGCTATTTGACAAACTTTTCAAAATCAAAACTCTAAATTTGGTCTTTTTGAAATATTAAGACTACTGAAAGTCTGAGAAGGAAATATCAGGCTTATCTGATATGTTAAAACTGTACAGGAAATATTGTCAAATATAAAACAGTGGTTAATTTTCTGTGGATTATGTTGCATATATGTGTTCTAATATTATAAAATATTGATCTGTCTTAATGTATGTTGTCAGTAATAATTTTAATTCATCTCAGGAAGTGTTTTTGTAACTTGCTAGGTCCAAAGTTTGTTCTTCAAGGAAAGTAGTAGAAAAGTCTGGCAAGTTCTCTCAAATTCAATAACTTTGGAGATTAAATACCATCAAACTAAAAGCAAACTTCTAGGACTTTAATTAGTAAGCTAACATGTCCATGAGTGGTTCTAACCTAGCTTCAAACAGAACAGAGCTGATTTGTTATGACTTTTTGTTTGAAATATTGCTGATTCTTTCTGTGTTCTGTTTTCCAGAAGTCAAGAAAACCATTATCTATCTTTTAAGTTATTTGTAGCTTTCAGACATGTATTTACATATGAACAAAATTTGAAACAATTATTTTTCTCTCTTTTTGATGTCTCCAGAATTTGAAAACCATTTATAAGTATTCTTAATTTCTGACAATAAAGTTATTTGCATAAATTCAATAAGGATCTGTTTTGTTTTGTAGGATACAATGAAAGACACTGGTTACTTTACCAAGGCTTTGACTGGAATAGCATTTCAGAGGTGTCCAGACTGTGTTAAGGAATTAAGGATGACGTTATAAAGCCAATAAAAAAATCCTATCGGAAAGACTGGCTACATAACTCATCTATGACTTTTCTTGATCTGTGATGAGTAAAGAATGTCACTTTCTGACAGGTCCAGGAATCACAGTTTGTTTTGGGAACTCAAGAGAGGAATTTATCCATTTCATATAGGTATCTAATGGCACAGATGAAACCTGGGTTCATAACAGACTTTCAAGCCTAACCTGAGATTCCTTATAAAAGGTTCCAGCAAAGCATATTTTAAAAGAAAGAAAAGCCTAGATGGCTAATAATTATTTTTGCTGCACATTATGAAAATAATCAGACCCAGTATACTGAAAGTACATTTTATTTTGGCAATTAAATTCTGCTATTATTTGCTTCTAGTAAAGTGAGAAATAAGAGAGAGAGAAAGAAAAAAAAACCTGTAGCCCACTTGCATTGGATTCCAACCTTGTCTGCAATGCCAGCTCATAAAATGAGACATAGCTGTTTACTAAACTGATCTGTTAAAAGGAACTAAGAGACTGGCCACAGAATATAAAATTATGTACAGTAGTTATATTTGTGCTGAAGTCTTAAGGCTCAACAAAGGTCACTTGTATGCTATAATGAAAAAAATGTGCACTCTTAAACACTATCTGCTGCATCTATATAGTACCTCAAGAGAAATTAGAACCTGAATAAAAATTTCCCAGGAAGTGGTATGGCTGCAACACAGCCACACAAGTGGCCCTATACCCAAATGATGTGCAGGAATGTTCACTTGCATCACCCAGAACTTTGGATCAGTTCTGTAGGGACCCTTAAAACTAGATATTATCTTAAGAACTGTGCTAAGACTGTAAATAAGAATACTAATGTTCTCATTGAGCAAACCTCAGCCTTGAAATCCAGAACTTGTAGATATTTGTAGGTAACTGCTAAATGATTTCATACTCTTACTCTGGACCCAAATTTGACTTCATCCCTGTCAGCGTAGGAAAGTCAGAAAGCCACAAACATATGCAAGGTGCCTGAGGTCATGTGGAAGCCAAATGAAAGCCTTGGGGATTTCTATGAAAGATTGTGTGCAACATACAGACCAACCAAACCATTATAAGAAGCCACAAAGTGGGGGAGAGAAAGGGTCAATAGAACTGAAATCTTCCCAACTAAAAGCCTTGGAGAAGCTAGAGGAAGAACTGCAGGCAGCTCTGGTGCTAGGCCTCCCTGACCTGGCCAAGCATTTTAAAATGTACATATCAGAAAGAAATTGAACAGCTTACCTTGCTTTCTATTTTCCTGTCCAAATTAATTTTCATAATAAAAGTAAATATAGTCCCTTATCTATTACTCTTTTTTAAATCCCTGGATGGCTTCCACAATGTCTCAGTAGAAAACAGAACCCGACGAAAGAAAAGTTACAAATGAAGGAAAATTATTCAATGAAAAGGGAACAGTGGCTCTAAGCCTGTGGCTCAAGTGGCTAAGGCATCAGCCACATACACCTGAGCTGGCGGGTTTGAATCCAGCACAGGATTTCCAAACAACAATGACAACTGCAACCAAAAAATAGCCGGGCGTTGTGGCAGGCACCTGTAGTCCCAGCTGTTTGTGAGGTGGAGGCAGGAGAATCGTTTGAGCCCAGGAGTTGGAGGTTGCTGTGAGCTGTGATGCTACCACACTCTATCCAGGGTGATAGCTTGAGGCTCTCTCTCAAAAAAAAAGAGAAAAAAAAAAAAGGAAACAGATGACTGCTTTTTAGTTAAGGCAAATAGTAAGGCAAATGAACTCTATTCAATTTGTGGGGAATTTGTGTAAGTTTTCAAAGACTATGATTTGAAAAAGCATTATACTCAAAAACATGCTGCCAAATTGGATGCATATGAAGGATTGTGTTATAAGGGCAAGATAACAGAACTGAAATAAAGTCTGCCTTACCCCCCCCCACCCCCCAAATTTTTTAATTTAAAGCTCAGATGGATTCATGGCTCGGCGCCTGTGGCTCAACAGGCTACGGCATCAGCCACGTACACTTGAGCTGGCGGTTTCGAATCCAGCCTGGGCCGCCAAACAACAATGACGGCTGCAACCAAAAAATGGCCTGGTGTTGTGGTAGCCTGCAGTCCCAGCTACTTGGGAGGTGGAGACAGGGGACTTGCTTGAGCCCAGGAATTGGAGGTTGCTGTGAGCTGTGATGCCACAGCACTCTATCCAGGGTGACAGCTTGAGGCTCTGTCTCAAAAAAAAAAAAACCTCAGATGGATTCCATTGTAAAGGCTAGTTATGTGATAGCATGTTTAACAGCAAAAAAATCAAAACCATTTACTGATGGTGAGTTTATTAAGGAATATATGGAAAGTATGGCAGGTATAATTTTCCCTGAAAAAAGGAGATTTCTAAAATCAGTTTCTCTCACCAGATTATAGTCAAGCAAATTAAAGAAATTGGAAAATGTTTCAAAAGAATTTGGGAGAGGAAAGCTGCTAATCTTAAATTGTATGCTTTCGTGATGTGTTGCAGGCAGACGAGGCCCAAAGAAGATAATGATCACTCAAACACCATGTTTAAAAGAGGATGGGCTTTATTTTAGCCTGCAGAGCAGTGGCATACCAGGGTCCCAAAATGGCCACACTCCCTGATTGCCTCAGTTGTTGTGCCCAGAGTACCACGTCCCCACAGACTCCCAGGGAGCTGAATTTGATGCAAGAACAAAAGAGTTTTTATTATTCAAACTCAAGTTGGGCCCTCGGTTGCCCCAATGCATCAGGTCGCTGAAAGAGCCTCAAATGGGCGGGTCAGGTATTTATGAGGTTAGGGTATGAGGTTAGGGTATGGGAACTATGGGGTGGCTTCTGATTGGGTTGGGCCCTGTTTCTATACCTTATTAGGCCGCCTGTAAGCCGATTGGCTTTGGCCAGGGGAGTTTGGCCGCTTGTGATTTTTATAGCTTATCTGGGAACTGAGCTGGGCTATGTTATTCAAAATTGCTGCCATAGGTTAAGATGGAGTCGCCCAGGCCCTGTGCCTCATGGTCTCTCACAGTCTTCTCCTTTTTATCTCCAGTCAAAAAGTTCTGACTCACAGGTACCTTTCTCACTGGTCAGTTTGAATCAAGCTGAAGAAGGAGGCTCCAGCTTTTACAGAACAGAAGCAAGCATTAGTTTCCAGGTTCCAGGAAGTTAAGTTTCTACAAATTTCTAAGAGCTGAGTCATCACAGGGAGGACCTTGAAGGTATATCCTTGGGGCCTCCTTGAGAAGACCTCTGTCCTTTTAGACATCACTTTTTCTGGGTGTCCTCTCTCAATGGATGACTGTGGAGAAATTAGAGATTAAAGACCCTGAGCACCCCAAAAGAAAACATCCAAGAGCAAAATAGAGCTTAGGAATTTAACTGAGCAAAGAAACAGCCCCCTAGATTTAGTATTTCAATTGGTTCTTAATAAAAATAGCTTTGCTGACTAACAGAAAGTCTGTGCAGTTTTTGCAGAAAGTAGGTTTCAGGAAGGAAAGGGTGATTGCAACTTACCTGCTTAAAGGTTAACTGTCTCGGGTGCACTGGAATGCAAATGGCTGTGTGCACATACAACATGGTAAGGCCTGACGGGTAATTGATCTAGCCCTCACCTCTCCCTATAAAGGGATAAGGCTCCAGTCCTGATGGGGACTGTAGAAACCCTAGGAGAGAGGTGGGTGTTGCAAAAGTCACATAAACAGAGGAAGGACCTCTGGAGCAGAGATGAGAAGAAGGACTTCTTTATCTCCCAGCTTCTAATGTGGGCATTGGCATCAGCCTGTTTTGCCCCACAGGAAAACGAGGGGTTCAACATCCCCTTTGGATCCCTGAAGAGTGAGGCCTGACCAAGCAGATGTGGGCACATTCTGTTTGCCTTTAGGCTATGTTCCTTGTTTCTTAAGAATGCACGGGGAATTCTTTTTTAATTTAACTTGTCAATATGTTGTTTAGGATATTGCATCCTCATCTATAAGTGAAACATGTTTGTAATTTCCCTTTATAATAATATATTCTCTCCAAGTTCAATATCAGGTGTATCTAGATCAAGTAGAATGATATTGAAATATTTCTTCTTTTTTTATTGTTTACAAGATTTCTGGAATTGCTTGTTTTGTAAAATCATTGTGGTCTATGAGTTTATGATAGTTTGAACTTTGTTATTTAATTTAATTCATTGTTTAATTACTGTTTTCCTATGAATGATTATACTGTGGTTAATATGTTAGCATAACAGTATTCCTAGATAGTTTTTTGTTTGTTGGGAGGTTGGGCTTTAGGGGGGCAGAGTTAATACTTTGAATGAAATATCTTATTTTATAACAGTGAAATTGCTTTCTCTTTTGTCTTATGATTTTTTTTGAGGTGATATTTAAGTTTTTGTGTGAGTAGTATTATTATACCTATCTTAAGTGTCTTGCTTGTACTGTATCACATCATGCCTTTGTTTAATTCTTAATAAACTGTTCACTTGTTAAATAAAAAACAAAAAAAATAAAGAAAAGAAAAAAATGTTCATTGTCCCTAATCATCAGGGAAATGCAAATCAAAACTACACTGAGGTATCACCTAACCCCCGTGAGAATGGCCTACATCACAAAGTGTCAAAGGTGCAGATGCGGTGTGGATGTGGAGAGAAGGGAACACTTTTACACTGCTGGTGGGACTGGAAACTAATACAAACTTTTTGGAAGGAAGTCCAGAGAACCCTCAAAGAATTCAAAGTAGACCACCCATTTGATCCTGCAATCTCATTATTAGACATCTATCCCGAAGGAAAAAAATACTTTTATCATAAAGACATTTGCACTAGACTGTTTATCGCAACTCAATTTACTATCTCCAAAATGTGGAAACAGCCCCTATGCCCACCAACCCAGGAATGGATTAACAAGCTGTGGTATACGTATGCTATTCAGCCATTAAAAAAAAAAATGGAGACTTTACATCTTTTGTATTAACCTGAGTGGAAGTGGAACATATTCTTAGTAAAGCATCAGAAGGATTGAGAAGCAAGAATTCAACGTACTCAATTCTAATATGAAGCCAATAGATCAGTTAATACAAGGGGAGGGGTAAGGGAATGAGGGAGGGGGAGTAGGGAGGATGGAGAGAAATTGGGGGTCTATCTTCCATGGTGTATGTTACACTTCTTGGGTGCAGGATACAATTATAAGAGGGACTTTATCTAACAAATGCAATCAGTGTAACCTAATCTTTGTACCCTCAATGAATCCCAAATAATAAAAAAAGTATAATAAAAAATAAATAAATTAGATCTAAAAGAAATGTCTCAGCATATCTGAGCATTAAGTTCTGTGTAATATGAAAGAGCAGCCAGCAGATTTTACATTTAACTAAATCATTTCAGTTATCTGATATAATATTGACCAAAGTAACACTTAATTGTAAGGTCTGGAAGAGAATCTTGATTTAGACCCCTATTAAAATAAATTGCGCTGGGTATAAACTAATCTTACATTGAAGTTTTACAAAATCTTCATGTATACAATGTGTTTGCTACTGCTGTGAAAAAGTATTAGATATAGTCTTCGGCAATCCTGAGTCTGGGAAGTATTTTGTGAAGTAAAAACTTGCATATGGTGCCATGTGCATGAAAGTTCATTAGACTGACAAAAGAATCACGTTCTAATTCCAGTTCCATAACTGAACAATTGAGGAATTCTTACCAAATATTTTATCTCCCTGAGCTTCACTTTCTTCATATGCTAAATTCAGATAATTAAGTCTCTCCCATCTGCTGCAACATGTGCTTATGAGGGGTGAGTGGGGATATTACACACGAAACATTTAAGTGGTAACGTGAGAGTGCAGTGTTGGTAATTGTAATAATAGTGACAGAGTTAACAGCAAGAAAGAGGAATAAACATAAGGACTGAAGCTTTTTAGAAAATATGGATTTAGAAAGAAACCTTCACAGATACTTGTTTCTAATTCAAAAGCAAAATTAATTAAGCATGCACAGCAAAACAAAATTCATACAGCCTCCAGGAATGTGAGAATTAATAGGAAATGATTATTATCTTTAAAGACTTTTCACTCTAGAAGAAAATGTGTATGTATATACGTAAATATATATGTGTGTGTGTATAAAAAATACACACAGAGGGGTGCCAAAATGTATACACATTTGAAGAAAGGAAAAAACTATATTAAAAACTATATTAAAATTATAATACTCAATATATACTGATAACAAAAGTTGAATACAAGTCACGTTTGAGTTCTGCATTACAAAAGTTGTTCGAAGTGGTTACCATCGGCATCCAGATGTTATGAGAAATTTAATATTGAGCACGAATTTCCAACCTATTAAATTTCATTATTTAATAATGTTTTCAAATTAGGTGGATCATACTATTCAATTTTTCTAAGATGTTTAAAATCACATCATAATTTCACATAAGGAAAAAAATTATCTCAATGGACAGAACATCATTACTTTAAGAGAAAGGACCATCTTTGCTATATTTTCAGTTGAGCTACTTTACATTATCAATCATTCATTTTATTTATCCTCATTTACCATAGAATTTTTTAGACCATACATAAGAAAACAAAGGTCATAAACTGAAGTTTGGGAAACCAAAAGAGATTTAAAATACAGTGAGGTAACATTTATTTCATAACGATAGCTTAGGTATATTTTAATCAAATCTTCATGAAGGGGATTACTCACAAACTGAATCCTGAAATATACTAGACAATATAGCATGGATATAACAAAGGCAGAAAAATAAAATGTAGGTTGTATAACATACTCACTAAGAGTATGGCTTTTAATTAAAGATTAGGCTTTTAAATATAAAGTCTGCTCTGTGATTTGGGTCATCATTTGATCTCTTAAACACATTTTTTGAAATGTATAGAATGAAGTTTAAACACAGGAGGTTATCATGATGATTATAAGATAGATAGTTCATGCAAAAATCTTAATATGACAGCTAGTACATGCTAAGTGCTAAATAAATACTATTAATAGTTTTCCTTTTTCTTCTCCCTGCCCACTAGCTTTTTCTTCTTCTTCATTTTCTTCATTAGTATCCTTTCCTGTTATTACTGTTATTATTACATGTAGCTGGAGTGAACCATTCAGCAAGCTATGTGAATCGTGGAATGAGAGACAGTTTGTGTTCCAGAATAGAGGGTATATATTTTGTCACATTAAGGGTATAGACCTATGAAGGAGCCAACCTAAATTTTGCTTTTAGAATGATCTTTTTGATATTACTGTAGGAAACAGATTGGTTGAGGCAAAAATTACAACAGAAGCACTTGTTTGGAGCCTGTTCTAATGTCTAGATGACACAGCAAGATGGCATATATGGCAAAAATGGCCAGAAAAGGAATGTAATGACAAGCATTGCAGAATTATTTAGGAAATAACTATGTAGGATTTAAGATGCCTCCCAGATTCTGAATTCCATCAGTCCATAAACCTTGATACATTTATTTTACATGTTCTGAATGAAATACTCGAGTCTCACTAAGAATGCATTATTATTTCTATAAAAACTAATAAACATGTTTGTTCTCTGATATTCACCAAGAAAAAAGGGGGGGGGGTGAGAAAAAAAGGAAAAAACAGCAAAAACTTGTAGTGAGTGAAACATTCTATGAGGTGGAAGATATTAGATTCAAAATGTCTACAATTCCTCCACCAGAGAAAAATGAAATGTCATTTTATTGGTAAAATGGTAAAATAATGCAGTACTTGCATTCTATTCTAAAGGACTAAATGCTAGACTATCAACCTAGTTGACAATTGTTATGTGAGGGTCATTGATCTAATTGGATGTTTTGTAATAGGCCAACCTCTGTGAAAAATAAACCCAGGTACTACTGAAAGCAAAATGCTAGGAATACTCAGTGATAGGGGGAAATATGCTGACAGGAAGATTTAGAAGAGAAAATAATGAAATGAAATTTGAAGTTGATGTGGAAAATAACTTTTAGCTCTGCAAATTGCCGTGTTAACTATAAAAATTAAAAGGGTTTCACATTATATTTGATTTATATAATTCTTCATGTTTGTCAACTGAAGCAAAGAGTTAGAGCTTTAGTAGTAGAATAAAAAGGCATAGATAAAGATGTGTGGACTATTTGTTGGATGTCCAGGTAGTATTGCGGTCAAGCTGGTCAGTGGTAATTTTGACATTTTAACGGGGAGTATCAACAAGATGTCAACCCATCTGCCTTTAAAACTACCAGAGGACAATAAGCTTACAATGGTAATGTAATCCTCAGTTCCTGGAAGTATTCCAAAATTCTCTTCACGCTTAATCAGGGCAGCTCTGAGTCAACATTCCAATTAATTATTCCTCACTCCTTTTTGTTGTTTTGAGACAGAATCTCACTTTGTCGCCCTTGATAGAGTGCCATGGTGTCATCATAGCTTGCAGCAATCTCAAAGTCTTGGGCTCAAGAGATCCTCCTGTCTCAGGCTCCCAAATAGCTGGGACTACAGGTCCCTGCCGCAACACCTGGGTATTTTTAGAGACAGGGTCTTGCTCTTGCTCAGGCTGGTCTTGAACTCCTGAACTCAGGCAATCCACTCTCCTCAGCCTCCTAGAGTGCTGGGATTACAGGCGTGAGCCACCGCGTCCAGGCGTCTGAAAGAAATATCTTGAATGATTTTTATTTATTTAAAATATAAACATGATTTACCTCTAACTGTAAAAATTTTGGTGACTTAATATTTGGAAATAAATATTAAATATAAATAAAAACAAATTATTAAACACAAAAAAATCAATCTAAATCATTTCCACTTTGTAAGCATGACACTGCTACCTCACAGGTGCGCCACTGCCACTCCCGAAAAAATACCAGTGTGGCTTCTGTCAAAGGTACTGATGAGGCTAATATTACAGCACCATTTCCTCCTGTCGTATTAATATTTCCAGTTCAAGTAGTATTAATGTTTGATTATTTTAGCTACACAAATCTTGGAGTAAAAACTATGTCAATTTTGAGAATTAAGTTCCTAAAATGTCCATAGCTGGAAACTTTGTATTGAAGAAAAGGAAACACTGTAGGAAATATAAAACTGTTTGAAAGTATCCTGTAAGTCTGAAAGCCTATGTAAAATGCTGCTGTCTGATTAAAAACAAAATAATAAAAAACACCACCAAAGACAAATAGCCAAGTGTTAGCTAATGCTAAGGAGTTAGATGTCATCCTCCAAGTTTTTTCCTAATGTCCTTATAGAAACAGCATTTACTAATGAACTAAATAAGTATTACACCAAAATTAATTCTACATGAAATTATGCAATGAACTGCAATTTACTTTCCAGTGTGACTTGAGGTTACACTTTAAAAAATCAATGCTATACACACAAACAAATCGCCCATGCATGATTTTCATATAGATGTATAGAAGTGGACAAGCCATCAGTCTCCCTTGTTCAACAAAATCATCGTCACCAGCAACAACCAAAACTGGACAAGGAGCAAATTCAAAACTTTTCTGGAAGCCATCAAGGGCCTAACGTTGTAGGCTGACCAAGTAACCTCAAATCTATGAACACAAAGGCACATCCGAGGAAAGCGAAGCAGTTGATTGTCTGGGGCAGTCACCACTGGACAGCAGTAAGAGGAATTTAGGTAAAATTTTCAACCTACTTCCTTTGCTGGTGCTATGGTCTGATGTCTGTCCCTTTTCAAAATCAGACTGAAATTTGATTGCCTTTGTGGAAGTGTGGGAAGGCAGGTGTTTTGAGAGATAATTTGGCTGTGGGAGCTCCACCTTCTCCTGCAGGATTAACTCCATGATAAAAACCCTCCTTACCCTTCTTTGACCTTTCGACCTTTCACCTTGCATCGTGTTGAAGATACAGCAGTCCCACTCTCGCCAGACCCCAAACAAATTTAGATAATTTGTTTCTTTGTTTTAATAAATTACTCAGTCTGCAGTATTGTGTGATTGCAGCACAAAACGGACTGAGATAGGCGGGTTATAAACTAGTGACAGAAGATAGGAAAGGGTGGTACAGACACGGGGGATGAGAACCTACTTACGGCCTGTGCTCCAGGGATTTCCCCGGGTGCTCAAGAAAAACGTCAGTCCCAGTGTTGAGCAGAATGTTTGTGGTCTAAGTCAAGAGGAGGTGAACAGTAGCTACTGACGGCAAGGAAGGCCCAAAACTTCTCAGAGAACCTTCTCCCCTCCCTTCTCCTATAGAAAAGAAGCTTCAACTAATGGGGAATGGGGACGGAGGAGGTGAAGTGCAGCTCTCCTCAGCACCTGTGGAAACTCGAGGCAGCTGTGAAAGGAGAATGGCAAATACACAGCTCCACTCTTGGGACACACTGGGTCCGGGCACACAGTTGGGGCTGCGGCAGGAGCTTCAAAGAGCCCCACTCTCTGATCCCCGGGGCCAAGTGCATGCCTGAGACTCAGGCTGACTCAGAAGAGATAGAGCCCCAACCCACCTCCAGGTCTCTTTACTATCAGGACGTGAGAAACAGGTGCAGCTCCTGGGAGAGGGGTTAGAGCACCCAGGAAGACCATCTCTGAAGAATCGCACAAATTAAGGAACAGAGCACACACTAAGGGCAAACAAACAAACACATTAAACATGTCTCCCAAGGGCGGTGCCTGTGGCTCAGTCATTAGGGCGCTGGCCCCACATACCAAGGGTGGCGGTTTCAAACCCAGCTCCGGCTGAACTGCAATAAAAAAATAGCTGGGCTTTGTGGTGGGCGCCTGTAGTCCCAGCTACTCGGGAGGCCGAGGCAAGAGAATCGCCTAAGCCCAGGAGTTGGAGGTTGTTGTGAGCTGTGACACCACAGCACTCTACCGAGGGTGATAAAATGAGACTCTGTCTCTACAAAAAAAAAAAAAAAAAAGTCTCCCAAGACCATCTGAAGTCCTGGAGACCTCTGAGGAAAGTCATAGTCTGTGTGGCCCTGGTCTGTTCAGTCCCAACTCAACTCCGACCTGTTGGACTCAACTCCTTCCCGGCCTCCACCTGGAAGCCTCATCTGGAGAGCTAAGGTTTGCTTTAAGTTCAGGTGCTTCTAGTAATCAGAAAGTGTATACAGGTAAAGTCCTTTAAACTTCACTTTTTGGCACGAAGAATTGAAGTGTATGAAAATCGCTGTTTTGACAATATACAAAGCAGGTAATATATTTTTTCGTAGCAAATACTTAAGTTTGATGGGAAATTATACTGATTAAGAAGCAGGGGTCACTATTACTCATGACAATTTTCTCCTACTATTATATGTTATGTCCTCAATAATCTTCAAATGATTATTGCATTAAATGGTTTGTGTCAGTGTGTTGGCCACTTTGAAAATATACATAAAATTATAAAGAAGTTCCAATAACACAGGGAAGATTTATATAGAGAGATCAGGTTCACTTATTGGAATATGGTACTTCGAACAACAATTATAATATGAGCTGGCCTGACTGATGTTTCAGGAACAGAAAGAATCTTCTCAGTGTTTGCCGAAATAGATATTTAATTTTCTATGTATTTTTATATGCATATATACCATTTCCAAGGCCAGAAGGAGTATATATAGCAATCTGTTAGTAGCCTGAGAAATTAAGTAAAATATGAAAACGGGTAAAGCAGAACAAAAATTCTTATTTTTACCAGTCTTAGTGAGTACGTTAATTAATCAATGTAGACTGATTATCAGAATCTGGTTCAACTTCTTTGATGTCATCATAAAATTAAGGTTTAGAAAGTCTTCCTTTGTGACCGATTATCTCAAAGAACTCACAGATCAGTGGATCATGTATAAACACACACATAATCATCTTCATACTCTTACTGTCATATGGTAAAAATCATACTGAGGTTATTTTTAACCCTAACCCTAACCCTAAAACAATTAATCTCACCCTGGATTAAGGATAAAATGTGGGAAGAGAATATGTTGTCTGAGAAGACTTCCTGCCTACCTAGTTTTAGTTAAACTCTACCAAGTACGTACTCAAGACAAAAAAAGAAAACAACATATATACCTGTAGTCAATTATCACTTTCTCACACTGATCAATAAAAAGGGAGAGGAAAGGTATACTCTCACATAATTTTTCTACATGTTTCGTAAGAACAGAAAAAAATAATAATGCCCTTACTCCTCACTGTCACTCACAAATTCCAGACTGGGAGGAGTCTTGAACTCCCGTTTTGCATGAAAAATAATTAAAACAGAATAAAATGTATAAAATATTCTTAGTAAGGGTAAGGATGGCTTGTGAAACATTTTGTTCAGTTAAATGTGTGTGTCTCTGTGTGCATGCTATGTCCAAATGTAAATGTATGTCTCACTAGATTTTCAGTTTTTAAATGTTTGAACATCCTAGTCCTGGCCTACCTTTTCTGGGTACCATTGCTCCCGAGGTGTATAATTTTTTTTAGCTACCTCCCAAGTGGAAGAGTTGCTAAAACAAGGCAAATATCTGCATTTCTGTATTGGTAGCCTGCACACATCGTCATGATTTAATCACAGAATGAGTCAAACCAAGGCAGGCAAGCTCCCTCATCCAGGAAGCAGTGTTTTGTATTCTCTAGTTAAGGAATTTCTTCAAAATTTTTCTTACATAGGGTCATATTAATACATCATACATTCATACTCCCCACCAAATGAAATGTTATCTAATATCTCCATCCGAGAAAACAAAAACACAATGATAAATCAATTAATTATCCCCTGAGAGAAAACAAACAAAATAATATTCATAGTTATTGTTTATTGACCAAGGCACATAGCTATTCTATTTCTCACTGTAACCATGCAATAATGTGATTATTAGTCCTATCTGATAGATAAAGGAACTTAGGTTCATAAAATGTAAGTAACTGGTACTGAGTCAAACACTTACTATGAATTGAATTAGTTTGGCACGTACGTGACTATGTGTATGTTAATATACAACCACCATTAGTTAGTGCCTAACCAATCTACTAAGTTAGGTCTGATCACCAAACCCAGGATGGCATGTTGTCTATTAATACTACAATATTTTTTTTTTTTTTAAGATAGAGCCTCAAGCTGTCACCCTGGGTAGAATGCCTTGGCATCACAGCTCACAGCAACCTCTAGCTCCTGGGCTCAAGCAATTTCCTGCCTCCGCCTGCCTCTGCCTCCCAAGTAGCTGGAACTACAGGCACCTGCCACAACGCCCAGCATTGTTGGGAGGCTCGGGCTGGATTCGAACCTGCCAGCTCAGGTGTACGTGGCTGGTGCCTTAGCCACTTGAGCCATAGGCACCAAGCCAATACTACAATCTTTTAAAGTTAAGTTTTATTTAAAATATCTATTACTACCAATGCCTGCTAATAAATAAGGGTATTCACAATGACATATGAATAATATTTTTACCGGTATTAGTGGATACAGTAAGAAAGAACATGGAAATCTAGTCTTCTTTATGTTTCAACTTCATCAGTAAAAAAATTAGTTAGCTTTAATACTGAAACACTTCAATTTTCAAAAAGATGTCAGATACGCATAATAGCTTGCTTTGATTTGAAGTTTTATTAGTGTTTTCCTATTTTTATATATGTTACTAAAACTTGCCCATCCCCCAACTTTGATAATTCCACTGCTTGATTTAGAATTTATATTTGGGGTAATAGTGCCACCGGCCGTGACTCCACTAAAATAGACCTGGAAATTAAGCATATTCCTACAGCTGAAATTGAGGTCAAAGAGACTTAATCTTCATTCTAACATTTTTTTTCTAATTAATTTCTTTATTAATTGACTATATGTAAAGATATAATCTACTTATGTAAATGGTATAGTAAATAAAAACAAGCTTAAGCAAAAATGTTGACAAATCTACAAATTCTAAATATTTTAACTGGTTTCTCATAAGCTAACTTTCTTTTTTTTACTCGTACAAATTATTATTTCACTTCACAAAGTTTGCAGTCACCTAAATTATTATTTAAGGGTGCTTCATTTCTCACACTCAGAAATTCTGAGAGTTTCAATCTACTAAATCAGCTACCTACATAAACTATGTTAGAACCTAAGACTCATTTATTTACTAATAATTATCCAGTTCTCCATAAAGTTATAATTGGCTATCTTGGTTCTCCAGCTCTCTTTTACTGAAATCACTTTAATTTACAGTATTACAATGGTTCTTATGTTTTAGGTTTTAAGAATCACACTAATATCAGAAATTCTTTATGCCCAGAGATTCTAGCTTTTGAAAGTCTGATATCAAAGTCACAAATATGCATTTTGGAAATTTTCTAAAGTTTTTTGAAACAGAAGGCCTTGGGTTCCTCTTCAACAAACATCACCTCACCCCCTCACCTCCGTACAACACAGTGCAGACCGGGTCAGCCAGGAGAGGAGCTAGTTCACAGTTTGGGCTGGGTCCCCTTCCCAGTGTTCTGAGGACCCAACATTCCCACCATTCTTCACTAAGTCCTACTTGTGTCACTTGCCTGAAAATAGATTGAGATAAAATGAACGAATATTTTGCTTTTAGTTATACATCTGGTCACCTCCTACCCTTGTGATTGCTTTATTGCTTAACATTTCCTGAAACTTGATGCAGAATGGGGAGAGGAAATACCTCTCTTGCTGGCCTGTCTGGAACATCTTCCAAATCCCCTTAATTATAATGCTTTTGGAGTTGATGAAAAGACCCCTTGGACCCTTCTTTTCTCACAATGTAAGTCACTGTCACACATAATAAATACTATTTTTGTACTTTTGTTTCTGTAAGTAAACACTTGCTCTGTCTACCTGACTGAAGCTGAAAGCAGATACTTTTTAAATGGATGAAGCAGCTTTTTGACAATTAATATTTTCTATATCACCTTAAAGCAATTACATATAACCACACACTTTCTCACACATATATAAGACTATGATCATGTGTGCTGTTTTACCTAACGTCCAAGTGTACACGGCACTCTTCCAACTACATGGACATCACTGAACACGGATCTTAAACAGGAAGAAAGATACAATTAAAAGACGCCAAGGTTTATGTCTGGTGTTTGCTATCTTTTCAATGTCTTTCACTTAAGTCAATTCCTTTATTTCTCATCATCAGTTTCTTCAAAATAAATTTGGTATAGCTGGAAATGACAAACCGTTGTTAATAAAATGTTGTATTTATTCTAACTTACTAACAATAATAATATAATTAATCAATTAACGTCAGTACGAAAATAAATCTTGATAATGTTCCATGCCACGTACTAGTGGAGGAGAGAAGAGAAATAAAAGATAAGAAATCTCCCATGCTCGGTCTGATCTGCTCTATAATGAAAGTTACATCCAGGATAGATGGCCACTTGTTTGCTGGAGTGTATGTGGCATTTATTAAGCACTAGATATGCAAAGAGACATGAGCCAAGAGGACAATGGATGCTTATATTTTCTTTATAAGAACAGAATTGAGTTCCCAAAAGCCTATCTTTCTTTATTTTTTGTTTTTTGCTTTTTGTTTTTCCTTATTAAATCATAACTGTGTACCTTAATGCATTTCTTGGGTACAATGTGCTGATTTTATATACAATTTGGAATGCTTACTGTCATACTTTAAAGATCTAGGAAAAAATAGTACTTTGTTTTATATGGAGTCAGAAAAAGACAAAGGCATGTCTTGAGGAGAGAAGAGAGAGAGGAAAAGGTGAAAAGGAGACAAAGAGAGTAAGGCACTAAAAACACTAAAAAAGTGAGAGAAATTCATAGTGAAAGGAATAGAAATGGGCAACAGCTTTTACAAACAAAAATAGCTAGTATTCAATTTTAAGTTTCTGCTTTATAGTGTTATTTTATTGCAATTTCCTTGGAAGTTTCAATAAATCCTCCATTAGTCTGTTAGGTGGTGCTGTAACCACATCTGACAGTGGGCCACTCTTTAAAAACAATTCTGGAGTCTGGGGAAGTCCAAGATAAAGGTCCTGCCGTCTGGTCCTGTGAAAGGTCTCCTTGCTGTGTCCTCGCATGGCAGATGGAAAAAGACAAGCTGGCCAAATACAGCGCAAATCTCCTTTTATATGGGCCTTCATTCCACCAGTTAAGGAGGAGAATTTATGTCCTAATCACCTCTTACTACCAACACATGGGCAAAACCTGAATTTTGAAGGGGACAGACTGAAGCCATAACAAGCTTGCATTTCTTCTTCATAAGTATTGCAGAACCAAGTAACCAACAACAAAACAAGAGCTGAACTAAAATAGATCATTTAGCCAGTATTAGTAATTTGAGAGAGCAGTAACTAGGCGACATCCACACTCTTTGAGAATTCTAGGAGATACTTGGATAGAGCAACTGTGGATTTCCATACTTCGCATGAGATATGAATTTAAATAATTTTCATTTACATAAGATTCAATCCATAAACTCTGAGGAACTGAGGATTTCTAGGTGACGGTTGGCTATGTGGATTTTTTAACACCTACTGCTATTTCACAGGGAACATGCCTGCTATTAGGCTCAAATAATACATTGTGTGTGAACGTATATTGTGCTCTATGAGAACGTACACCAGAGTATTAATAAAATCAAATAGCATAAAGGCCTATGTTTAAACTGAATGCACAAGAGACTGGCAAACATATTTTACATATCACAAAGCATACTCTAATAAATAATTTTAACTTTTCATTTTATTATTTTGATATGTTAACAAGTTCTATATTACATCAGAATAAAATGACATAGATAATAGGAGTGAGTTTATATAAAAAAGAGCCAGCATGAGTTCAGGAGAGCACCTACAACTATTATTGCTGAGTTTATTGTTTCTTATCTTTAGAGCACAGAATAACCTGTTAATAAAACCTCTAGAGTCACATTACTACTAAAGCTAAAAGAAATTAATTTTCAGTGATTTAAAACAAGACCTTAGTCTGGTATGGCTGCCACTATTGATTGAATATATGTCACTGTGGACAGGCAGGTCACGGCCCCTGCCTTGAAGTACAGCTCTCTTGATAGCTCAGTCATCCTTAGAAATTGATTTCAGTAGTTTCCAGATGTACCAGAGACAACAGCTAGCATATTGCTTTGTGAATGCCAACTTTTAGATGGGTTCTCTATTGACAATAAAAATTGTCTTCTAATATAATATCTAAACTTTTAGAAGGTAATGTTAAATACCATAAAAGATTAAAGTCAAAAGAGAGAAATGTTTAAACAAATATTTTGAGGCTTCTCTGCTATAATTTGAGAATAAAAGTAGAAATGAGATGTATATAAAAGAAGCACTTAAAAACAGGATTAAATAAGATGAAGCTTACATATTTATTAGAGTTAAAATAGCAACTTTTAAGATTAAATATTTAAATTCCTCTAAAACTGCTATAAATTATTTCAGAAAAAATTAGGCAAAAATTAAAATTATAAAACTATTCAGTAAAGAGTAAATTTTAATTTAGTATATATGTATACTTTTGAGCATTTATGTTACCACTTTGCATGCTATGAATCGCATAGTAGTTTTAACAATTTATTGTTTCGGATGGTGATGAATTAGCTATATTATCCACACATTTAGATGGGTGAGAATAGATAGTTGGTAGAGAAATCAATTCAAGTATAGATGTGTAGAATGCCACGCTCAGAAGTGGAAGACGGCATCTTTACCAAACCTTCTTGTCAATTCAGACTAACAAGCAATGACAACTGTGAGACAGACATAATATTATTGTCAAGAAAGACAAAAATGTAAAAGCTTATTCTCGTTTTAAACTGTTTCATAAAAATGTTTATCTACCATTGAAAGCATGTTTTAAATGTTTAGTAATGATTTGAAAGACAAATTTCACTAAAGAAATATCCCTCAATTTAAAAAAATGAGGTTAAAAATCTTTCTCTGCTGATGATCTTTCCATTAAAAAGGCTTCAACTCTTAAGACTCAGGGACATGGAGAAAAGAATCCCTGTGATTCCAGCAACACAGCAGCAGGGCAGGGAAACCAGTGAACAGCCCACTAGTGCACATCCATCTCCCGTAAAGATGCCTCTGACCCTGCTCTGGGGCACTCTCCGTCCTCCTACCTCACTCTGTAAACCCATAAAAGGCAGGGAGAGCAATGGTTAATAATGTGACCTTTGGCACCATCAAAATGGGCTTTGAAATTTGACGCCAGCCCAGTGAAGTAAGCAACCTACTGCATTACTTTGTGCTTGAGACAGTGTCTCACGTTAATGACAGTGACTTATCTTTAGGCATCTGTACGTGCAGACCTAAATTTGAGATTAAGAATTATCCATGTTTTACTCACGTTGATATCTTTTGCACTTAGCACAATGTATAACTTACTTTACTTTTTGATGGGCAGAAAGAAAGAAGAGAAAGAGGTGGGAGAAGATATAAATGTCGACCGTGGATGCTCAAGGATTGGCATAAAAATTGGGTCAGGAGATGGTTCTGGGTAAATTTGCGTTATTGTCATCCTATGGATATTAGGACATTGAGAAACTATGTCCTAAGTTTAGGATTGAGATATAGACCTGTAAAAGCACTTAGACAAATAGAAAAGGTCTGTAGCTCTGAAACACCCATTTTACCTAAAAGTCTATAGCTAGAAAAAATAATTCCCCACAGAATTAGCTTTAGAGATTAAATTCACTTCAAAATTTTAGACTTGCAGAGAAAGTAAGATTTTCCGTATCTTTTCATATGGATAATTAAAGTTCCATTAATTTTCACATGGAAAATTAAAGTTTCCACAGGAAACAAAAAAGAAAGAGAGAAACAAACTTCTTGTGAAGCAGTTATTTAACATAAGATGTGTAATACAGTTTACCATTTTTATTCAAGAAAAGTACGAAGGGATCTTATGAGAATGATGAGAAGGAGAAGCATTCTGACATTCTGGAGATGTGACAGAATGGACGATCTGGGATGTAATTTTCACAAAGGAAAACTGTCAAGTTCAATCCAAAGGGACATATCTTTTATAAAGAGAAAAACTGTGATTATTCACTCAGATTTTATAGTGATTTTTGAAAACATTAAAGCAATTTAAAGTTAACACGGAAGATTACGGATATCTTGAATATTAATAAAGACATATTTT
Source organism: Perodicticus potto (assembly GCA_963574655.1). Taxonomy (NCBI): domain Eukaryota; kingdom Metazoa; phylum Chordata; class Mammalia; order Primates; family Lorisidae; genus Perodicticus; species Perodicticus potto. The sequence goes on along the minus strand of CAUYRH010103542.1, from coordinate 30,505 downwards.
TGTTTCCTTCCTCTGACATTCACTTATTCATTCTCGAGAGAGCACAAATTATTGTAGAAGGTACTTTTTCACATCCTGGAGAAAAAAAGATTACAAAGTCAAAACATGTTTTCAAGGAACAGTTTAACCAAATGGGAAAAATAATCAAAGTGAATTGTTGTATGAACATGAAGCAATCTTACTGTAAAGGATGGATGGAATAATTGACTCGTTCAGGAATAAAGTACCAGATTTGTCAGGAAACACCACATTGGTGGATAATTTTAAAGATGCTTGGGTAAAGAGAAGAAATTTTATAACTAGGGAGAAAAATAAAATCATTTTAGCAGGGAACAATATATTCTAACAAAAGAGGTTAATAAAAACAACATAATGAACCATAATCCTTATTCATTTATTAAAACAACCTTTATTAAGTGCTTTCTATTAGACACTGGTAATGAATAACCAAAACATATAGACAAGTGATTTCTTCAATGGAATTTAATGTGGATACAGACAAGTGAAATTAATCACAATACTGACGGGTAATTACTAGACAGGGGTAATGCAGAGTTTTAAAGATATGCAGCAAAGAGTATCTAACTCAGTAAATCTGAGATATATTTCCCAAGATATAGGTTTTTTTTCATTTTTTTTAATGGAACAAATGAAGACAGCAGCTGCCATTATCACTTTAGACATTGCCCGTCTCTGTTCTCTTTCCTCTCTCTCTGGGGCAGAAAGAGCAGCATGTCAGATATTTTGACTGTTCCCCACATGTCTCTTCCACTTTTTCTACCTTTTTTCCTCTTTGCTTTATATTATGTATTTCTATTGACTTGTTTTAACTTTACTAATCCTCTTTCATGAATTCTTTATATTGTTAAACCCACACAATGAGTTTTTAATTTCAGATGTAATATTTATTAGTTCCATAATGCACTTGATTCTGTTATCCATATTATAAAGGCATATTAAAATCCTTAATGTTTTCAAAAATCACTATTTTTGCATCTTTTTCTATCTTTGTATGTATTTATTATAGTAATTGTAAGATATCTGTCTTCTGTCTCTAATATCAAAAGCAGTGATGAGTCTTTTTCTTGTATATATTCTTTGTTTTTGCTCATTTGTTCCCACTCTTTAGAGCATCATACTTTTAAACTGGATGACAACACTATAGATTAAAGATTTTAGAAAATGTGGATATTGATCTTTTTTTCAAAAGAAGATAGACTTTATTCTGGCTCTCTTCTGGAATTCAATAACGATCGATCAGCTTGATCTTGTAGGCTTGTTTATGCAATTTTAAAGTGGATCTAGTTTACATTTTCCCTTAGTCTTAAGGTATAGCACCTATTCCTGGGGAGAAAAAGTAACTTTTGGGGTGTATTTCTTACTTCAAATTTGTGGCCTTCTTGGTTTTCACCTAACAGTACACACTCTTTACCACTGCTTCTTCAATCTTACTTTCTAACTCTAGAAAGCTTCTGAAATTCTCTTCAATATTTTATCCCTCCTGCCCTTGTTTTATGATCCAAGTTGTGCCTTTTACAGCTCATGAGTCCACATTTTGGGTAGTGTTTGTAATTGTAATACTCAAATCACATTTCACTCCTGCAATTACAAGAGATATAAAATTCAATATACCAGATAACAAAAGTTATCAGCACATATTGAGTATTATAATTTCAATACAGTGTTTTCTTTTCTTAGAATGAGTATACTTTTTTTTAGTACCCTCTGTATTAGCAGGTTAACGGGGCAGAAGAGAGTATACTTTTCTTTGCTATAAGCAAGACTTGCTGTTATTCAAGATTGCGATCCCGGAATAGAAGGTATGGACATCACAAATGTCTTCTGTCCTTCCTCCAGTCATAATGCTTGGCTTACAAGTATTCCTAGCCTTCCTCAGAGGGGAGATTATTTTATTTCCTATCCCCCTTTCCCAGCTGAGCTGTGCTTCTGCCAACATCCTTAGGTTGTGGTGCTTGCTTCTATACGGTTTCTGTTACTTAGGTGTGATGAGAAAAGGGAGCAGGTGTTGGCTTCCCTTCCCTATGACAGTTCAGTGAGATTCTGCCGGCATCAGGGGCTGCAGATTTGGGTTGATGGCTTCCTTCCTGGCCTCAATTTGTTTCATACTGGAGACAAGAGAAGAGTGTCAGAGCAGATTACAGTAATGACCGCGATTCTCCCCCCCAAATCAGCCATAAAGGGAGCTTCCTCTAGGTTGTCCTGGTCCATTCTAGGATTCTGGGAGATCCACGGACAAAAAGATTGAAAACCTGTGTATGCCTGTCGCATCCTCTGACTCTAGACTATAATGATCCTCCAGCCCACAATTCTCCCAAACAATTTAAAAAGTTCTGCTCTAGTCTTCCTATTGACTTATTTGGCTTAGATGGCATCTGTCGTATGTAACCAAATCCTCACTTCACTCCACCTTAGAGGTCTCTTTCTCTTCCAGATTTTGTTGCTTGTTTGCCTTGCAACTTAGGCCTCTGATGAATTCCAAAAAAGTTGCTAACTTGGTCCAGCTCTTTAGTCACTGTGAGACTCTTTTTAGCTCTATCTCTGAGCTGAAAACCAGAATCTAGAATATGTGATTTTTAAAATTCCTTTCTTAATTGAAGTGAAAGGATAGTAAAAAAATGTTCTTGCTCTTCAAATGATGTTAATAACAATATATAAAAAAATAGAAAATAGCATTTTAAAATATACTATTTACTTGATAGGAAATTATAGATTATATTTACTTATGCACATATAATGTTTAATTTATTTATCTTCTTTACTAAAATAGACAATGTAGATTTTTTGCTAACCTTTCCTTCACTCACTGGAACACTCTTTGCTGACCCCAATTTATTTTTAAAATTGGGTTACAACCTGAAGTATCACTTAACGCCCTAGTTGTCCAGATATGGAACATTAAGGATTGAAAATATCTTAGAAATAAGATCAGGAGTTCTGAACCAGAACATAAATTACATGCAAAATGTTTCTAGGCAACTTTGAAGTATCCTACGGAATGGGTTAATGTATTTTTATAAAATTCACAAAACTTTGGGGCAGCACCTGTGGCTCAAAGGAGTAGGGCGCCAGCCCGATATACCAGAGGTGGTGGGTTCAAACCCAGTTAATTCCTATAACTATCTTTTAGGACACAGGAAATAAATCTTTTTGAGAGAATCTAAAGAAAAGGAAAAAAAGGAAACAATTTCTTTTACATGAAATATGTGTTAATACTAAACTCTCAGCAGCTACTCTCAAAGAAAGAATCCGTCTCTCCTTCTCTGTGCTCAGGACTGTTCCTATATTTGCTCTATCAATGGCTTTAAATACTAAGACACTAAATTACCACCATGTATAATATTGATAAGTGTATTGATTACATGAGAAAAATGTCTTCCCACAAGTCAAACTCCAATGGTATCTCATACTTATTCACCATTCTAATTTATTAATATTATTAATACCTATATTATGATAAATCTTTGTAGAGCTTTCAGAAATGGCTATGTTAAGAAAAATTTTATTAATAAAAGAAAAACACTTAACAATAATAAAATAATAAATACTTGAGCAATTGGTGGATATTGTTTGCTAAATTATTTTTATTCAAATAAGAAATATATGAGGTAAGCACATTAATGATATTAAAAATATATTTACAATTACCCAAAGAAGTGATAAAGTTAGTCCATAAATTCAAATATCAGACGTATTAAGCCTAGGCAAATTTCAAAGAGCCTAACTCTGATTACCTCATGTAATCGAAGTACATATTTCAGTGTAAAATGTAATTGTACAGAGGCCTAGCTGGAATTAGGAAAAACAATTTAAAAAGTGAGTTTATTTTCAACATGATACTATCCTAATTTGTTCATTCCTATGTGCCCATTTTAAAGCTATTTTATTCCCAAACCAAACTCAGCACGCAGCATAGAATTGGCAACTATTCCAGTGTGGTGAATATCTGGATGAAAGATGTCATAGTTACAGCTTCACTGTCACTCATTCCACGTTGTTCCTCTGAAAGGGCATGTCTGACATCTCTGTAACCCTCCCAACTAAAGCTTCTCCTATCTCGTCTTCTCATTAACATTCTCTTAGAAAAAATATGTCAATTCATTTAGTATAAATAGTAAGTTGATTTTAATATGCTCAGTTTTTAAGAGGACTGAGACTATTATGCATGTATTTTGTATTCTCAGGGGTATTAGCTCAGAGCTAGGAAAGGAGCCGGGTAAGGGAGAAGGTTGATTTTATAGTCCCATTCACTATGATAGACAAATTAAGAGTTGCATCCTAATCAACAAATAGGGTTTAACCTATATTTCCACTTTTGTCAAAATTTATTTCAGTGTTGTTTTTTAAAATTATTTCTTTATTTATTTTTTCTTTGAAAAACCTACATTTGATGGTAGCAAAGTTTTTATTTTCAAAAAAAGGACTGACTTAGTTAGATTTCAGATACTGCAGGTCAATGGGCTTTGTAGGAGTCATTGCCAAAATTATAGAATGAATGATCCAAAATAATCATTTTCTGGAAAAGCAGAAAAGTGTCCTACATAATTATAGCACAGTCAAGGTACTCAGGAAATTTAACATTGGTATGATACTAGTTCTGCAATTGTCTTAACTAATGTCTTTTACAGCAATTTTCTTCTTTTTATTTTATTGTTTTTTTGACTTATATGATTTATTTTTTCTATTTTTTTGTTTTTATTAAATCATAACTGTGTACACTGATGCATTTATGGGAGTCAATGTACTGATTTAATACACAATGTGAAATGCTTACATTGCACTGATTAACACATGCATGATAATTATACTCTTTTCTTATTAGTTTTGAAATGTACCATTGCATCATGCACATTAGGTGAGGTCCCCCAAATACCCTCCTTCCTCTCACCTCTCCCCTCCCCTCTCCTTTCTGTCCTCTTCCCTTCTAATTTCTGGACTATAGTTATGTTTTACCATTCATATGAATGTATAGGTGGTTATATATTGATTTCATAGTAGTATTGAGTACATTGGATACTTTTTATTACATTCTTGAGATACTTTACTAAGAAGAATATGTTCCAGCTCCATCCTGATAAACATAAAAGATGTGAATTCTCCATCTTTTTTTATGGCTGCACAGTATTCCATGGTGTACATATACCACAGTTTGTTAATCCATTCATGGGTCAATGGGCACTTGGGCAGTTTCCATGTCTTAGCAACTATGAATTGGGCTGCAATAAACATTCTGGTGCAAAATCTTTGTTGTAAAATAATTTTTGACCATCTGGGTATATTCCTAGTAGAGGAATTGCAGGATCAAATAGTAGATCTACTTTTAGTGCCTAGAGTGTTCTCCAAACTATTTTCCAAAAAAGTCGTGTTAACTTTTCTTCAAACTATTTTCCAAAAAAGTCATGTTAACTTGCAGTCCCACCAGCAGTGTAGAAGTGTTCCCTTCTCTCCACATCCACGCCAACATCTATAGTTTTGGGATTTTGTGATGTGGGCTAAACTTACTGGACTTAGATGATATCTCAAAGTGGTTTTGATTAGCATTTCTCTGATGATTAATGATGATGAACATTTTGTTCATGTGTTCGTAGGCCATGTGCCTGTCTTCTTCAAAGAAGTTTCAGTTCAAGTCTCTTGTCCACTTACAAATGAGATTATTTGTTCTTTTCACTGTTACTCAACATAGTAATGGAAGTCTTAGCCATCACAATCGGGCAAGAGAAGGCAAGAGAAGAGATCAGGGGTATCCAAAAAGGTCAAAGGAGATTAAATTTTCACTCTTTGATCATGATATGATCATAGGGACACTTAGAAGAGAACAAGGAAAACAGTAGTGTCTCAGAATACAAAATCAATACTTACAAATTAGTAGCTTTTATATATGCCAACAATATTCAAGCTGCAAATAGAGTCAAGGACTCTTTTCCTTTTACAGTAGTAGCAAAGAAGATGAAGTACCTGGGAAATTACCTAACAAAATATGTGAAAGATCTCCATAAAGAGAATTATGAAAGAAATAGCTGAAGATGTTAACAAATGGAAAAACGTACCATGCTCATGGCTGGGAAGAATCAACTTTGTTAAAATGTCCATACCACCCAAAGCAATCTACAGATTTAATGAAATTCCGATTAAAGCATGGTTGTCATACTTCAAGAGCTTGAAAAAATAGTGCTTCATTTTATATGGAATCAGAAAAAAAACTCGAATGGCCAATACATTACTCCGAAATAAAAACAAATCAGAATGAATCATGTTACCAGACTTCAGGCTATACTATAAATCTATAGTGATCAAAACAGCCTGGTACTGGCACAAAAACAGGGAGGTAGATGTATGGAACAGAATTGAGAACCAAGAGATGAACCCAACCACGTATCATCATTTGATCTTTAATAAGCCTATCAAAAACATTTAGTGGGAGAAAGACTCCCTATTTAACACATGGTGCTGGGAAACTGGCTGGCGACCTGTAGAAGACTGAAATTAGACCCCCACCTTTCACCATTAACAAAATTGATTCTCACTGGATAAAAGATTTAAACTTAAGACATGAAACTATAAAAATACTAGAAGAGAGTAGACGGAAAACACTTGAAATTGGCCTGGGGCAATATTTTATGAGGAGGACCCCTGTGCAATTGAAGCAACACCAAAAATACCATGAAATTTTCCAGAAAGAAAATACATTACTGGGAGCTAACAAACTAAAAAGCTTTTGCACAGCCAAGAACACAGTAAGTAAAGCAAACAGACAACCTTCAGAATGGGAGAGGATTTCTGCAGGTTATGCTTCCGACAGAGGTCTGATAACTAGAATCCACAGAGAACTCAAGTTAATTATTTAATTTTAAAATGCTATTTTAAAATTTCAGAATATAATGGGAGTACAGATGTTTTAATTACATGAATTGCTTTTGTACATTTTGAATCAAAATAATAAGTGTGCCTATCATCCAGAAAGTGTGCACTGTACCCATGGGGTGTGTGTTTATCCATTCCCGCCCACTCCACCTGCTTGATTTCCATTGAGTTTTAATTTCATATGTGCAAATAAGTGTTGATCTGTCAGCTCCAATGTAATAGTGAGAACATGTGGTGTTTGCTTTTCCATTCTTGTGATGCTTTATTTAGGGGAACAGTCTCCAGTTCCATCCAGGTTCCTACAAAAGTATTAGTTCACCCTTTATTTCTTTTTATGGCTGAGTAGTAATATATGGTATACATGTCCCACAACACATTTTATTACTCCACTGATATTGATGGGCCCTTGGGTTGATTCCAGATCTTTGCCTGGAAAACAGCAATCATAATTAAAACTGTGTCTTTGCCTACTCCATTCTTTCATTTTTGCAATGGATGTGGTTTGGGAAAAAAAGTCTCACCAATTGTGCTAACTGCTATTCTTGAATATTATGATTCACACACTTCATACTATGGTGCATTATATTCTGTCCTATCTTTAGTATCTGAAAACCAAAAAATGCATTTTCTAGGCCTGCAATGACCAACAATATAGCCACTAGTTATAAGTAGATGTGACTTGAATGTGGTCGAAGGGTAAAGGAACTGAATTTTAAATTTTATTAAATTTTAATTTTTCAGTTTGGATTTTAAAATGGATACTCAATCTGGTTACTGCCAAACTTTTAACCATTTTTAGAACAATTACATTATGTATACCTACTTTTCATCTGTACGCTTTATTAAATGTAAATATGAATCAGCTATTTTGATGAAAACGTTGCATTTGAACCGAGGTATGCTGGAACCTCTAATATACGCACAGTTTTTGGATGGATTAGTGCACAAACAAAGGAAGTTGAATGTCACATTTATATTCTCAATATTTATTGCACGTTGCAATGGTCTTTTGGATAATAAATATAATATTATATTTCAGTTAATTAGAGGTAAGTAATTCTTAAATAATCTAAATTCAAAGTATCCTTCTAGTGTCATAGAAATGGTCTTTTGGATAATAAATATAATATCAGTACTTTAATTAAAATGTACTGGAATATTCAGTAAGTTAAATAAAATGTACTGTAATATTTATTTCCTCTAAAAATAGAAGACATTTATTTTTACTTCTTTTTTTAATCATTACTTCCAGAAAATTCAAAATCTTCTTTTTGACTTGTATTGAGGCCATTTTTTTTTTTTAGTGTAATCAGTCACAAACAGAAAGTTTCATTTATATGTGAGCACTATATATCATATACACACAGACAGAGTAGAATAAAAGATAATATCTCAATGTTCCAAGACATCGGAGACATGGAATAATGGGAGGAGAAACTATTTAATTGGTATAATATACACTACTTACGTGATGGCTTCACTAAAGCCCAGGCTTCACCACCACACAATATATACATCTAACAAAATTTACACACAAAAGAAAAAATGGAAAAAGAGGAAGCTTAGTTAATTTGAAACTAATATTATAACTTCACTTTATACTTGTATACATACACACACACTTAAGTATATAGCTTAATGAATGCTTATGTACTGAAAACACTCATAACTCATTGCCATTCTGCTTTTTTCTTTCAAAAGGAATAGTTTTAGCACTTCAGAATCCTCCTTTTGTGTTCCCTAAGAGCCCTTCTTCCCCATCTCAAAAAGTAATCATTACCTTGACTTTCACATCATAGACAAGTTTTGCCTATTTTTATATTTCAAAAAAATAGGATCAGTATATATATTTTAGAGGATGGCTTTATTTGTTCAACATTTTATTTTTGACATTCAAATTATATTGCTAGACAGCATTATATCCTTTAAATATGCCACAATTTATTTATATAATCAGCCACTAATAGACATTTGAAAAGGGGCTGTTGCAAACTGGGATGTGATAAGTATTGCAGAACATGTTGGAGGGGGGTGAGGGTGTGAAATATCCTTACTCCCGTTAGGCATTTATCAGTGTTGTATTATCACTTGATAATAGGTGGTAGGATAATAGAATCCATATAAGAATTGTGAATAATTTAGAAGAGCATATGGCAAATATTTAATAAATGTTACCTGTCATTATTAGTCTGTCAAATTACCAGAATAAATGTCACTTAGCCACATAGCTAACAGGTTAACTATTTGAATTCTAGACGTTAATAGGCCCAGGTTAGAACTCACTTCCTAGGTGAATGAAGTTTAGACACATTAACTAAAAATTAAGCCTATTGTCTTCACAAATGTACAAAGGTGCAAAACATAGGCTTTTGTGACTATTTTAAAAGGAAGTATATGGGAAGACTGGCATAGTGCCAACCACATAAAGGCTATGCAGAAAAGGATATTAGTATTAGTATATTTTCTAATTAATAATGCTTTCAATACATCATCCTTTATTATGTCTTTGTCATCTTGTTTTGGGAAAAATCTCAGAACAATGTAGAAAAATCAGCCTCCAAACTGAAATGATGGTAGAGACCCGCCCAGCGTGGGGAGTCACAGGAGCTTGGTAGAGGGGCTTGCCCAGGGCCCCATTCCCAGTCAAGACAGGCCGCCTCCCGCGCTCACACCAGGGCTGCGGGTGACCTCACTGCCAGCCCCTCTGTGGAGCTGTGAATTTCTTTCCTGGAAATGAGGCAGAGCTCCTTCTCTGCATCACTATATTTTACATCCAACACAGGGTAAGTGTGCACAGTTCTTCCCATTAGGTAGGAGCTTTAGTGTTACAAGAAACTAGGCTGCTGAGGCAACTTAAAACAGTTCAAACTGGTCTAAAGCATACGAACATCTATGCAAACGGAGATACTTAAGAATACCCTTTGTGCTTTTTAATTCTTTCATGTTTTTCTTTTTCTTTGTTTTGATTTATAACTCTCAATTCAAAGAAAACTTGCACAAGTTTTGTTAAACATTAGAAGCCAGTGGCGGGGAGCTTGTATTTTTCCCTCACACGTAGCATGTGAATTAAATCAGAAACAATACTTAGTATCTTAGTTCTTTGAACTTCTGGATCAGCTTATCATATTCAGGTAGAGGACAGTGAATAGAAAATGGCTGGATTCAACAAGGATTTTATTTTTTGATTTAAAAATTTAAATTTAATGTTAGTTAACCTTTCTAAAATTAATAGTAAGTGAACCTGTAGCGGGGACCCAAAACTATACTCAGCATTACTGGGAACATCCCAGGGCTTATAAGCTAATTAAAATTCTGTTTAAATTACTGCAGTTAAACTAAATTTATTTGAAATGAAGAGGCATAATGCTCTATTTAACTAAAGCTCACAGTTACGTTTCCTCAAAGAAAAATCCATAATGCGATGTCCTTTGAAACAAATCCCTTGGGTTTTATTAAGGTAGTAAAAATACCAATAAATGGGACAGTGGATTTTCTTAGAGAAAAAGTTTTTTCTCTTAGGCATGAATAAAAAGGTGAGGTATACATATTTCTTGAAGGAATTTGTGAAGAAATTTAAAAAATATATAATTCTATCTAGAGTATGTCTTATTTATATAACTGCCAAATCTTTCCACCAGTTTTCTGTCTGATAGAAATGCAGCTATGCCTGAATAAGGTTAGTTTTTAATTAAACATATTGTGTCTCTCAGCAAGTGAAAAATGAGCTAATAGCAATGTGCTCATATGAAGATACTGGAGTTTTATTTCTAAAATCTGTTACTAATGAGTTATTTGTGGTAATTGTGTATATAGAGGTTCAGGAACAGATAACATACTTGGACACATATATTCAATACTAATAATGGTTTTCTAAAGCACCCAAGGCATTTTAAAATGTCATATCCAAGGTAGCAATCCAAGTACCGATTTTCAAATCCTTCACTATTAGTTTGACTTTAATTGATTTAAACCTATTAAAAAACTTAACTCCAGAACAAAGGAATACTTGAATGTTTTCAGAGTGATATAATAATATGTTATGATGTTTTTCAATAAATTCCTTCAGAATGGATCTCATTTTAAGAGTGTGGTACTTATCTGTTAATTGTTATTTTTTTTTTTTTTACAGTTTAATTTAAAAGACGTATAGGACACATTTCCCTTTTATAATAATAATACCAAAAGACAACTACGTTTCTTTGCTTAATAATAAAACTCATTCTTTAAAAAAAAATCAATTATTACAAACCATAGTGTTACAAAACAAAATATTTCCTATTTTATTTAAAACAATAAGGCTTACCACTAACTTTATTTAATAGAGTAGAAGTTGAATAAATATTAGAAAAATTCCTTCTTGTCTATCACATGATTCTTCACACATGGGCTGTGACTCCACTATTGCTTTTATCAGATTTGAGAAGTGTTTATTTCTAAGTCCAGTTTTTCTGTTTCTGTGGCTCAGCGCATCTCTTAGGAAACTCTAGTTTACCATCTCTGTATCCCAACCCACAGGTGTATCTACCCTTTACCCAGGCATCCCTTTCTCTCTCCCTCCGTCCCTCACTTCTCTTTCTTTTCTTTCTACTTTCCAATTTCCTCCCTTCCTCCCTCCCTCTCTCTTTATTTCCGCCTCCTTTCCTTTATAAAATTTAAGCATATCTTGCAGGAGATGTGAAAAGTAAACATGATTCCATTTGCAGCAAATGTAAGAGGAAGCGTCTTCAAATTTCTCCAACAGGTGTCTACTGGCTAGTTTGGGTAAGCCAAATCATATGCACATACTTTGGACGGAGGCGCTGGGTTATTTACTTATCAGTAGATCAGATAGTTGTCCAAAGGTATCTTTGAGAGAGGCAGCATAAAATTAATGATTACTTTTGTCCTTTTTTAATGGGGCAGTGCCCTATTCTATTTAACACTTATTATTAGGAAAAGAAATATTAACTTCAAATCAGTCATTTTCCTATTTTCCTCCGGTCAATCTTCTGTCTTCTTTTAGACGTCTTTTCTTGGTTTATGAAGTTATCTGTCCTTTAACCCTCCTAAAGGACGCTAATCTCAACATCCTGCTTCAGAAGGAGTTATTTTCAGGAACTCAAAGTTGTTTCAATCCTTTCAGGGAGGTTACCCCATGATTACTATACTAACCAATAGTCTCATGCTTATTAAGGGATTAGATTCAATAATCCCAAAGCAACTTTCTGGTCTCCTTTTTCAAAAATAATTAAAAGTTCAGTCTGATATTCCACCCATACATCTTTTCACTCTCAGGTTTGAAGGCCACATTCTCTTTAAGTCTAAAAGTTCAGCATAAACTTTCAGCAGACATAACACCAATAATTTAGTTATCTGTACAAATATATATGAAATAGGTAAGTTGTGCAATTAACTAATCAAGGGTCTCAGTATTCTTACTATTTTTGCACAATGGTATAGTATCATCTTTTTATGCATACTGTTGAGATAGAAGGAAACATGGTGAGCATTCATTCATAAATGCTTATATTTCATAATAAGTGCATTGTAAGTGCATAATAAGTGCATGACAAGAGGGGAACAAAACTAGCAGATTTTTTGCATGCTGATTCTTCAAGTGGAAAAGATACAGTAAGGCATTCAAATCTGGAGCTCTATAATTTGAAGTGACAAGTTTAATACTTTAGTAGAAATTTGCATTTTGCAAACAAGTAAAGTGCACTTGTAATACAGACATCTTGGAAGTAAAACAGCATAAAATCGTTCTGTCTATTGAGGACAAACAGAATATAATAACTTACAATGCTTTAGGTGGAGAAAATGTTCTCTAAGTCTGAAAAACACTTTGTTTTTAGCTTGGAGTTTATCTGTTTTTCCAGGCCCCCATCTTCTAGCTTGCTATTCACCTATCAGCGCTCAGCTCTCCATTGACAGGATATCTCTAGCTTCAGGTGTTTTTCTTTCTTTAACCAGTGACTCAGTGGGGCATCTGGACTCTTCTTCACTTGAATCATTTGAAAGGAAAACTGCCAGATGCTGGGTTAGCTTTCCTCCTACCAGCCGTCTTCATATGCACAGGTGAATTAAGACTAATGTACATTTAGAGTTATAGCTACGAAAAGTGGTTTCTCATTTCAAGCTCACGGACAAATGAGGCCACTTCACAGGGAGATTACTCCAGCTTTTCCTGAGCGGATGATGTCTGTAATTAGTTCCTCTTTGAAAGTGTGTTATTTTAAGGACATCATCTTAATTTTTCGAAGCCATATATAATATGATACCATAATTTGAAGACTTACTCACAGATACAACTTCTACATTTTTCTCGAACTCCACTTCCCTGATCATTATTTGTATTGAAGAGAAAAAATGTCAAATCAATATTTATCATGTGCAATTGACGGGAAATATTTATGTTCATTGACTCTTAAGAAGATACACATATAATTACATATGTTGAATTAATTAAAAATCATAAAATAAAAATTTATATTCTCAAAATCTATGCTAAATTATTCAGAAGTATATTGCCATCTAATAAGGACTACTTAAGATTCATATAGAAAAGACCGGGCTTCTGTCAGAAATTCATATTTTACACATTGAAAGTATTGGTCATACGTGTTAAGTGTTATGAATGAAATTTTAAGTAGTGCAATGCATTAGGTGCTGTAGAAATGTGACATCAAAGTAGATTTATTAAAGCAAAAGTGTTCATCAAATAATGTTTCATTCATTTTTTTCTTCTAAGCAAGAAATGAGTCAGAAGTTTGGAGAGATTAGTTGTCTATTTATCTTATCTGGGCAAAATTGTATGGAAATGTTCATCTTTAGGAGCAACAAACATTCTCTGAAAATCCTAGAAAACACATAAAATGATTTAACTGCAGATATAGAATGTCCTTCTCATATTCAAAACTTGGAATGCATACCTTTGAAAATAACATACTTAGAATTAAAGAAATGCTTTTGAGGTTAAAGGAGATGGTTCATTATCTGATGTAGCTCTTGCTTTTAGCCTCATTTGAAAGGCTACTTAGTTGAAGGTCACCTAAGTATTCTCTGCCCTATTTTACACAGGTTTGAATGTAGTTTTCCTTTTTTCTGTGCTCTGCAGTTTGCTGTTGCTTCTGTGAAACACTAAGGATTAAAGTATTATAAAGAATTATTTACTGAGGTTTTTCTTTCCTGCAAAATCCCTTCTTTATTTGTCTCTAAGCATGTCTATGATCACAGGTATCATTGAATCTACAATGAAAATTATAAATTAAAAAATTACAAAAGTAAGATGAGGTTCTTGAATTTTATTATATTTTAAATTTAAATTATCCAAATAAATATCAAGGTTTATCTAATAGCAACACACTTAAAAGACTTTTAAAAAAATACAAACTTCCAAATACTATGTGTGTTTAAATAAAAATGAAACCAAAAAGCTACACATCCAAAGATAATCATTAATAAACATACATACAAATTACTCAGAGATGACAGCCAAATCCACAAAATATGAGGAAATTTTAATGAAAGAGTATTTCTAGAAGAAAGACATAAAAGGAATTTAGTTTAAAAATTGAATTATTTCTTCAGATGAAAGATGATGTTCAAAAATATTTCAATCACAGCTACAGAAAGTCCTTCAATGCTTCCTTGATCAGGCAGACTTTTGTGCCTTTACTCTACCAGTAAAAGTAAAGTCTATGAAATATGTCTGTAGATAAGTTACCATAGTATTTGAAAGAGTTTTGATAAAATAAAGAAGTGCATAGTCACAACGCCTTGCATTTCTTTGCATTTTAAAAAAGTATGCAAGTTTAGAATAAAAGGAACAGTCTGTTGCAAGCTGTGGTTAAAAAAAAAATAAAACAAATACCCTGAATATAAATTCAAGAAGAATAGAAAGTCAGATATTGCAGCTCACATTAGAGCTTTCAATATTAAAATCATAATGCACTTGCCCTGTGCTTATAGAGTTTGAATTTTAGAGAGTAGATTGTAAAGCTCATCTGTTACAAATTAATTCTCTGCGGACATAGAAATAACATCAGAGAAAAATGAATAAGACAGTATGCATTAATATATTTTGCCTGAAACATATGTTGAACATATACATTATATTAAGTAGTGCCAGAGTTATGAACAAACCACAACTATTAAAGTACATGAAACTCCCAATTTCTTACTGAGTTCCTTTTTTCCATGCTACCATCAAAAACCACGTAGTTCAGCTATCATCAAAAACCACGTAGTAAGACATCTAATTTGCCAAAGAGTCAAGCACGCATAATGGTGCAACATATAACGAATATGATATTTTAAAATATGTTATAGATATTTTTATATCCTAGCAATCATTTTATATCCTTCAATCATCCCAACCATTGCATTCAGAGAGAAGATTGTGATCTTGGTAGTTTAAAGTTCATTTGTCTTCAAATCTTGGCAGAGTCATTAGTCTCAAAATTCAAAGTTTACTGAAAAAATATTTTCAAAATTTCTCGAATTCCCATTTTAATATAAAGAACCAGATGGGGTAGTCTTAAACTTATAACTTCACAATTATCAGCAGGGCTATATGATCTAGCAAAACACACCCAGCAGGAAGGCGCTTCTCTTTGCAATAATGCGGATAAAAACAAGAATGGAAATGAGGGCTTGGCCAGCGGGTGGGAGAGGATATACAAGAGAGAAAATGAGGCAAGAGATAAATTTGAGGCTTCCCACTTGCTCCTTGATAACAAATTATTTAAAGGGAAGACCAAGGTAGAGTAAATAGCCAGAGCAGAGAAGTTTCACCCTCATTAGAATGACCTAGTGGAAATAAATTGAAAGATTCCAAGAGAGATCAGTGGGTTAGTTGTGACATCAGAAGAGAATGGGGCTCAGAGACTGCTGCATATCATGAACAAACTCATTGTTATTAAAAATTGGCAAATGGGAAAAGATTGAAGCATTTATCCTGTGTTTCCTATACAAACTTTACTAATGAGTAATAAAATAGTAGATTGGAGATGTTTATTTTATAAGAAACATTAAAAAGAATAATAAAATCAGAAGAGCATGATTATGCAACTGCTAAAAGATCTAGACAGAGCATCAAAGGCTGATAACAGTTGGCTTAGAACGGAGGGAAGGTAGATAGTATAGGCTTGCAGATGGAAAAACAAAACACCACCCATAAGGTAGTATTTCCAAAATATTGACCCTGAATCTAATCAAGCCTGAGATTTAATTTCTAATGCAGAGGATAGAGGAACATATAAACTACATCATACCATGCTTGATATTGAGTAAAATTTATACCATGGAACATGGAACAAATCACCTTGTTTCTTAAATAATTGCATTACCGGAAGAGAAGGACAGACAGGGATTATTAACTAAACGAGATTTAGAAACATGTATGAAACATGTGTGTGTATATATATATATAATATGTTAATGGTGTGTGTGTGTGGCTCACTCTTCAACCTTGACTTCCACACTTCCTGCTTTCTCTTCCACTTCCTCAGTTTTGACCTTACACTTCAAGTTTTTTTTCTAGTTTTTCCTTTGGCACTATGTTGTAATTGACGTAACCTTTAACACCTTATTTCACTTAATCACCCTCATTCCTTGTGCTTTTATTGTAATTTACCCATCTCAAATACAGTTATATTAGTTTTGTTTTAAATTATCTGTTATCTTTTAATGAAAGAACAGAGAAGAAATAAAGCAATTTTTATGTTTACTGATTTATTTATTTTTTTAATTGATGCTATGTTATTTTTGCAGATTTTAGTTTTCAATGCATTTTATTTCCTTCCTTCTGAAGGATATTCTTTTGCATTTCCTTTTATTCCAGGCACATTGGTAAAATATTATCTAAGATTTTGTTTTTATAAAAATGTTTTCTAAATGCCCTTATCATTGAAGTTTAATTGAACTATAAATAAAATTTCAGGATGAAACTTTTTCCCTTCCTCACCCCTTTCCCGCCAGCATTTTAAGGCCTGATTTCATTGTTTTCTGATTTCTGTTGTTCCAATAGGAAGATGACAGCAAATCTTATTTTTGATCTGCTGTAATAAGTGCCCCGCACCATCACCATGACTGATCTTAAGATTTTATCTTTTTCTATCATCCTCAAATGTTTGTCTCTAATAGGCATGAATGTTATTTTATTTATATTTGTTCTGCTTGGTTTGTACTGATATTCTTGGATATTTAAGTCAGCATTTTTCATCAAAAATCCAATATTTGACCATTATTTCTTTAAATATTTTCTGCCCACATTTTACTTTCTTTTCTTACTGATACATCAGTTCCATGTATGTTGAACCAGATGATACTTTGAGAGGGGTCAGGGAATGAGTAAATCCCTTTGGCACATGGACACACGGCCCGTACAAATTGCACATCTCCTGGGTGAAGGACACACCTACAACTTGGACTTCAACCTTGCAGAAGCAAACGATGGAACCTAATCATATGGACCCTCCATATGAATCTGAAATTTTAAAAAATTAATAAATGTCTGAACACAATAAGTAAGAAAATGCCATGAAGGCTATGTTAACCAGTTCGATGAAAATATTTCAAATCATATATAAAACCATCACATTGTAATGCATGATTGCATTAAGGTACACAGTTATGATTTAATAAAAAATAATAATAATAGAAAATGGGCAATAACCTGCTACCCTGACAAGAGCCTACACTTCCACCTTTGCTGTCCTACTTTCACAAGAATAGCAATGAGAGTTTCAATATCAAAGCTGGTTCATTCACATGATTTGAAAGCTGGTTCATTCACATGATTCATATCACAGCTTAGGAGAATTCTGAGATGTTTCCTTCCTGTGATCCTTGTTTTTTTCTTCCTTCCTTCTTCTTTTCCTTCTACTCTCCCTTTCTTTCTCTCTTCTTCCCCTATTACTTCCTCACTTTTTTCCTCTTGGCTTTTGTGGGTTCATGTTACCTTACTCCATTCCTTTTTATGCCTGAATAATATTCCACTGTATAATAAAAACATGATTATCCATTCAACAAAACATTAATAATAATAAAAACATGACTTCTCTTTGAGTGTGATGTGCAATAAGTCTTTGAATTTTAGTATTTCCAATATTCTGAATTTTAACTACTCTACGGGAATAGATGGTTTCAACTTTCATTTTTCTGACGACTAATTGGAGTTAGTTATTTTTAATGCAATTATTGATATGGTTTAATATAATTATCAAAATGGTGTTTAAATTTGTTATTTTTCCCCCTGATGCTCTATTGTGATGTACTCATTTACTTAGAAACAATTACCTAAGTCCATCTCACACATAAAGGAACAGAAATTAAGGTCTACCTCTTGAGAGGAAAAGTATCAAAAAACTTGTGGAATGTTTTTTAAACCCTCTTAGAATATATTATATATATTTCTCCCATCTTCAAATATTCCTACCCCTAGAAAGGGCACCCAAAGCCCCACTGATTACAGTACCCACTTTCAGTCTAGAGTCTCATTATCTATCAGGTTGGCCAGTCTGTGACCTGCAGGCTGCATGCAGATTATTTGAGGCCTGCTTTGCTTATCTGTGGTGTTGGATATAATAGAAAGTATTCATGTGTTGGGGAACCAGCCCCAGACTTCACAGTGGTTCTTTCCCAGTGCTGGGGGAGAAGGGAGAATACAGGATAATTAAAAGGTAGACACAGATTTAAATAATCTGTTAAGAACAACATGGGCAGAGGAATCTTTGCTCCTGATTGTGAGGTTTCAGCAAAGACCAAGACCATGGGCTAGCTGTGTGACCCTGGGCTAGCTGTGTATTTATTTCATACATCTAGTAGGGACAGGCAAAATATTTACATCAAAATCTTTACATTCTTGCTGAGCTTGCATTCCCCAAATAAACTATGTTTTAAACTCAATTAGACTGATTTATCTTTTACTATTATTATTCTGAGTTACTTATGATCTTAATACAAATAGAACATGGGACAGTGAACACAGTCCAGGAGCAGGATGTCAGAGAAGACCCCAGTTAGGCCAGCACACAAATCACAAGAGTGACAGTTAAAGCACAAGAAGCTTGTGCTCAGACAGACCAACGTTTCTGACCATACCAAGGAGACAGAAGAATGGAGATATTTTTTCTCCTTAGTGTGGAGCAAATCTTGCTTTCTTTACTGAAATTTAAAAATTCTGCATTCCCTAAGTCCCCAGAAGCACTCACTTTCCCTGAGAGGGCAACCCTATCCAAGAAGCCTTGCTCAGTGACCTCTGCAGCAGATTTGTGCTGGGAGAGGGGTGAAGTTTCAGGACAGCCTCTAGAGTCTTAAAGGGGCTAGGCCAGGGGCAGAACATTTTGCACCAGACTTTGGATTTTTCTGATCCACTTCTCTTCCGTCTCTGTGCCCTTTTGCCCGTCATCTGCAATCATTTTCTTAATTCAATTCCTAACCTACTTATAACTAATAATTGAATATGGGTTTTAAGCTATTAAATCATTATTATTAGAAATGCAGCACATGAAGATATGACTCATGCCATAAGTGCACATATGTATATTTGTATTCATGGACCTTTTTCTGTGCTCATCCGTTTTCATTAGTGTTTGTGTATTTAATATGTGGCTCAAGACAACTCTTATTCTTTCAGTGTCTGCAGAAAAGAAGAAAAGTTTGGAAACGGTGACTCAAAATCATGTCCAGATCAGGATGAGCCTCCTCATGTGTAACTCTTCAAATGTAGCACCTTGAATAGTCTTTCTTTCCCTCAAAACCTATGAAATTAAAGAGACAAATCATGTACTTGCATATAAGAAATACATAATGGCAGAATAGGCATAGGACAATCATTGCTTACATTCCTATTTTTATAAAAAAAAAAATTAGGAGTGTGGAAAAGATAAAAATTTCACTGACAACAGTAATTCTGAAATCCACCCTAAAAATGTTAGGGGTTCCTTGATTAGTTTTCATGAATTCTGACTCTGTGCTCTGTTCTCTTGGTGGAAGAGAACACCACTATCTTGGTGGAACCAAGAGAACAGAGCACAGAGTCATTTGCATCATTTTTGCATCAGAGTCATTTGCATCATTTTTCCTTTGTTTTGTGAAGAGTAACAGGTATTGACATCTGAGTAATTTTCTCAGCCGGAATCCTGCTACTAGGGTTTCAGGGTTGCAAAAGATTCTCCATTTTGTACCTACTGTCCATTTCAGTCTAACATGGTAGTGCTTTCAAGGAGGCGCTCCTGAAAAAATGTTGGATCAACTCTGAATCATTTTATTATTTACTCCATCAAAGAAAAAGTACATGACATATCTTTTCAAAGTAAGCCTTTCTCTACATTGGACTTTTGTGAAGAGTGCTGAAGTAGGACACTGTAAGTTGTGTACCAAAGGGGAGGTCAGGGACCTGTGAAAACAAATGGACCTTGACCCCTTCCTTTGTCATGCAAGTGTTTTAAGCTTCCAAGAAGCACTATCTTTTGGTTGAAAGGATCTGTGAGGGCTTAATAGGAGGTTTAATAGTCATATCTTCAGCTTCTTCTTGGGAATACACTTTTGCTGCAGTACCTTGATTTTTATTTTTGATCAGAAACCATTATTTTTAATTTTAACATCATCTGCTGTCTGAAGAAGTTGAGAAATCATCAAGTCCTGGCCTCTAAGTATCTAATAGTTTTTGTTTTCTTCTTTCTTAGCAGTTTATCCTCTTGCATTTTGCTCTAAGCAGCAAGAAGAAATGTGGTGGCACTTCTCTGACTGGAAATCTCCTTATTTCAATCATCCAGTGTAATAGACAGATTATCTACTTTTCATATAACTGATAGTGACGTTACTGCTAAACTTTCTCTCCATATATAACAAAGATCTCCTTTTCTTCAATTTCTGGAGAGTCCTTACCCATAGCAGATTCAAAAGCCCAAAATTCTAGAAATAATGTATTCGAGGTATTTTAAGTTTTCACTAAACTTTTCTCAAAGTCTATTATACATTTTAAAAGCAATCACAAAATTTTGGCTTAGTTTCAGATACAAAAATTATATTCATTATCTATGGATGCAGTATTATCTGTACCAAGCTCTTGCAGCTTAAAGCCAAAAATGTTTATTAAGTCATCATCTGCAGGTCAAGATTCTGGGAGTGGCTTAGATGAGCTGTTCTGGTTCAGGACTTTTTATGAGATTGAAGTTTAGATACAGGTTCATACAGAGGCCTTCGTGGGTGAGAAATGCTGGATCTTCTTCTAAAGAGCTCATTATCCTGTCCTTTGGCAAGAGGTTTCATTCTCTCAGTTAAGTGTGCTTCTTCATAGGACTACTAATGATGCATATTCTCCATAGAAAAAAATTATAGGAGAGAGAGAGAAAGAGGGAGAAAGAGAGAGAGAAAGAAAGAACCACCAAGATGGGAAGTCACAGTCATTGTAACACCTACTTCTGAAAGTGGCATGCACTCATTTCTTTTATAGTCTATCCATTGAAAGTGAATCACTAAGTCTAGTAGATACTCAAGAGAAGAGAAATTAAGTTCCACTTATATAAGTGAAGAGTATCAAAGAATTTGTAGAGCTATATTACAAACATCCAGAACAAGGAGTTAGATCCTAGATCCCACAGAATGAATATTTGGGTCACCATACCACCAACATCATCACAACCAGCCAAGGAATAGAGAAGAATGGACATGAGAATCAGCTACTGGGTCATGGATAAGGTTGTACCAAAAACACCCTTGGTCTTGAGTATTTCTTTCTTATTTTGATATGAATATATTTGTTTATGATTCACCAGATTTTTGTTTTGTTTTTCTTCCATCTCTTTCCCCTACTGTATACAACATAAGCTATATTAATAATGGATAAATTTATATCTCAGTATATAAGGTACGTGATATCAAAGAGGAGTGTTACTGACCTAGAATTAAAAAAAAGCTATCCCTCAAAGATGGATAACATGATATTTGAATTCTTTCCCTTTTTGGAAGAAGGGTAGTATGTTTTCACTTGTACAAGGTGATAGTTGCTTACTGAGATATGAAGGCATGTTTTCTTAATTGCTCTTTTCTTTAAGCTAAATATAGTCAAAATAAATCTTTACGGATGTCAGGTTGACAGGAAGAAGATAGTGGTGATTTTATATGAGTCCTTAGCTAAGTGGGAACTAAATTTTCGATATTTCCTGATACGTAATGTTTGAATGAGGTTGACCACAGATGAAATAACAAAGCATATGGAGAGTGTTGGTAAGTGGAGCCGTTACGCCACTGTAGCACAAAGTGTTGCCATTGAGACTCTGTCTGTCTTCTTAGTACAGGGCAGAACTCAGGATTGAAAACCTTCTAACTCGCATTAGATTTCCCTCTTCATCTCCTCCAACTCTTGGGTCAGGTGTATGTGTAGTTCTGTGGGAAGCAGCATTAGTTTCCTCCGCAGTTCACCTATGCCATGAAGAGTGGAGGTGGTGAGACACTGGCACACGTCCAATTCACTCTCATTGTTTCTAACTCCACACCAAGGTCTTCTTAACTGTTCGTGGCTGACCTGTGACAACTGTGGACTTTCCACCTGTCACACAGGTAAAACAAATTTCCACAGATATCTTCACCAACTCCCACAATTGTGTAAGAACAAACCCTTACAATCATTCCTTTTATCTATCCATATCTCTATTAGGGTTTCTACTTTCTAAATAAAATCCAATATGATATAATAGGTCTGTACTGTGACCTAACTGCTCAAAAATACATCAAGGTAGTTTCTGGATATATAAATTCAGTGCAGTCCTTATTATGAAAATGCTACTAATCCTCCAGATACAGTGGTGCAAACTTGAATATTTTTTCCTACAGTAGTCCTAGAACTATGATTCATTTGCACTGTCTCGCTTCTTTTATTTCAAGGGCAACCATTTAGAAAAAAATGACTGAAGTGAATTAAAGTATATAATAATATTACTTCCAATTTAAAAGAAATTATATTCTCAATTATCTTCACAATTACATCTAATTGATAAATGATAAAATCTCTTCTTTTACCATAATCCTCTACCCGTGCATACTCAGACTCACTCAAACTTTTGTATGATGTTACCTTTTCCTGGCCTTCTCTTGGATAATATCTTTTAATACATCAATAATAGTACCATGAAGCCTTTTTATGTAGTCACATTATCTTCCTTTTTATCATATTCTAACATAAACTGTGATACAGGTATTTTTGCTTATATTACATTTAATCTGTTTTCCCTACTATAAGGACCATATTAACGTATAAATGGAATAATTATGGGGCATTAGCTATAGGGATAAAATAGTAATTAACAATACATCCCTCAAAATTTAAATATGATAATTAAGTTAGAAAACAGAATGGCTCATTCACTGCCTTCCTAAGGGTAATTTTAATAGTAGTAACTAAGCTCTGCTTGGATTCTGCCTAATGTTTGGTACACTGCAGGCATTCAGTAAGTAGAAAAAAATATACACTCATACAACAATTTTAACATCAACAATGAGAGTAGACAGTTAAATGATAAACTTCTCCTATAACCCTAGAAATGAAACTTAGAAAAGTAAAGTATTGGTTAGGACATGAAATGTAACAGTTTTCTTTATTATCTAAAATGTGTTAAGAAGGCTGTGGATATTTCAATTTTGGTACAATAGAAAGGTAGAGAAAGATATTACAGGAAAGGAGAAACTAAAAAATGTCCTTTGCTGCAAATACTTAATAACGATTATGTGCAATTCACTTTCTAATGCTAGATATTTTGTGATTTAGAGTTCGTAGCTGAGAATGAGTCTAGGAGTAAATATATAATATGGATTCTTCTTTCACAGAGGTACATATTTGAAAAGATCCAGTTACTACTCAACATGCACCTTTGGTGTATTGTAGAGTTTTATTTTCTTAGACTAAAATAAAAACAAATACAGATTAATAAGGCAGCTTCTTATGAAGGATTTGGAGTAGATATAACCTAATATTCCCTATCCATAATTTCCCACAGAAATTGTGAAGATAGTGTTTTAAAACTGGATCATCTTTTAAGATAATATCACTTTCTCTTACAAATCTGATAATTACATAGGTATAAAGGATGGAATAAATAAGAGTTTTTTGTTTATTCTACTTATATTCATGCCTGTCCTGGCAATTTTATGATTACTAACATACTAGAAAGTCTTATGACCCCAAAATAGTTTGTTTTATGTTCTTATAGTTGATATTCTTTAATAATAAAAATTAATATTTCATAAGCTAAGATATAGAACTAAATTCTAATATTCCTTTTTTATTAAATCATAGCTGTGTACATTAATGCAATCATGGGGTACAATGTGCTGGTTTTATATACAATTTGAAATATTTTCATAGAACCGGTTAATATAGCTTTCGTGGCATTTTCTTATTATGTTCAGACATTTATGTTCTACATTTAGTAAGTTTAACCATTCTTAATACAATGATGAATTGACACTATGGCACACACTCCGAGTCTGGTTTGTATTGAAAAAAGTACAAATAAAGTTATTACCCACCTCATAAAATTGCAGTGGGATGTAAATAACACAGTGTGTGAAGTACTAGACAAGCTGAACATGATAAGCACTTAAAATCTATTAGCTCAGTATATTTTAACTCCTAAATCTATTTTTCCTTCTTACTATTCATCATCAAATTATTGCAAAAAGCAAGTTTGAATGTGAGTGAAGAACAAAATTTGAAGAAATTTCAAATAGCAGCAAAGGAGACTAGGGAACATGAATAGAAAGTTCCAGTAAAAGGTTTACAAAGGAAGTCTGCCACCAGAGAAAAGTTTGAAACTTTTAGAATGGACTTAGAAGTGCCAGAATCCAAGTTGACTGTAGCTTGTATCATGGTGAGATGCTATGGGGAGTCTATTAAGTACTCTGAAGCTAACTTTTGAATCTTGTGAGTTACTAGAATAATGAAAGTAAAATTCATCCAAGAACCATAGTCATTATTAAAGATTTAAAAAGTCAGCAGATAAGTTATAATATGTTTAGGATTATAATCATTTTTTTCTGGATGAAGAAAGTCACTCAGAATGTTGATACAGTGAAAGTTTTTTTTTTTTTTTTTTTTTTTTTTTTTGTGAGACAGAGCCTCAAGCTGTCACCCTGGATAGAGTGCTGTGGCATCACAGCTCACAGCAACCTCCAGCTCCTGGACTCAAGCGAGTCTCCTGTCTCGGCCTCCCAAGTAGCTGGGACTACAGGCACCCGCCACAACACCCAGCCAATTTTTGGTTGCAGCCGTCAACCAAAGACGTCAACAAGCCGTCATTGTTGTTTGCCCAGGCTGGATTCGAACCTGCCAGCTCAGGTGTATGTGGCTGGCACCTTAGCCCATTGAGCCACAGGCGCTGAGCCGATACAGCGAAAGTTTATTGTAACTCTCAGGCAGCAGAACCTGTGATTGGCAGGTTCTTCTTTATATCCCATTATTCTAGTACAGTGACTGGCACATGGGCAGGAATATAGAAGCATTCAATTATTTTCTTTTTGTAGAGACAGAGTCTCACTCTGTTGCCCTCAGTAGAGTGCTATGGAGTCACAGCTCACAGCAACCTCCAGCTCCTGGGCTTAGGCGATTCTCTTGCCTCAGCCTCCCAAGTAGCTGGGACTACAGGCGCCTGCCACAACACCCGGCTATTTTTCTGTTTTGCAGTTCAGCCGAGGCTGGATTTGAACCTGCCACCTTCGGTAAAGGGGCTGGTGCCCTACTCCATGAGCCACAGGCGCCGCCCAGTATTAAATCATTTGATGAATAAATAATGGTTTCCCCAAGGTCATTTGGCAATTTGGTTGCTAAGCAAGTATTCAAACTCTTTGCTCTGTGGCATCAGATCACCTTCCCTTCAGAATTCTTACTTCTCCCTTCCCTCTCCTCTCTCTCTCTCTCTCTCTCTCTCTCTCTCTGTTTCTCTCTCTTTCTCCCCTACCTTCTCTCTCTCTGACTCTGATGTCACTGACTTTATTGAGAAGTCAAATGATATGCTATCTATTGAAGAAGTGACCTTTCCTGAAGAAAGATTTATCTTTATCTTCAATGGCTTTACCTTCAGCAGCTTGTCCACTGGACAGTCTATCAGTGTGATCTGTAACGGGGGCTTTGGGACATGATGTCAGCTCCAATCTCCTGAAATCCTGGACACTAAAGTCCATTCGCCCAAACTGCAGGAAGACCTGGAGACTAAAGAATAGTGACATAGGTAAAGTGCGATAAACTCCAATAAAAACTCTGGACTCAAAGAGCCAGGCGAGCTTCCTTGTTTCCAGCACTGTGTGTAATTGCCGCTAATGTGTCCCTGACTTCCAGAGGGTGGACCAGAAACTTCACACTTGGAGCTCTCTCTGGGTCCCTCTGGGGCTCATTTTTATTTGTACCCTTTCACTATTCTAAAGCCTAAGTATAACACTTCCCTGAGCTCTGTAAGTCATTCTAGTGAATTATTTACCTGAGCGCTGCCATGTGAACCCTCAACGTTTAGACAGCTGATCGGAGTGATGGTGTTCTGGGGACCCCGGTGTTCTGGGGACTCCAGAACTTGTGGTTGGTGTTGGCAGGGAGGACATTTTTCCTGAGGATCTCTCACTTCGTTGTTTGGCTAACTCGCGTATAACCAGGACATTTCCTTCTCTAGACATCCAGGCATCACTATTATATCCATGAAACCTGTTTGCATTTTCAATGGCTTCTTTTTTCAAAATTTATACTCCACAAATTGCTGCATATAAGGATGGCACATTATTGTTCATTTTTTCTAATATTGAGGCCATCTCTTTTGTGCCTTTTAAACAAAATTTCTAGTTTCTCTCTAGGTCTAATTACTACTATATTCTTCTTCTTATTATTTTTTTTTTTTGCAGTTTTTGGCCAGGGCTGGGTTTGAACCTGCCACCTCCGGCATATGGTGCCTGCACCCTACTCCTTTGAGCCATACGTGCCTCCCACTACAATATTATTTTAATGGGTCCAGGATTGGGCTACAATTCAATAGTTTTCTCTTTAACCACTTGTTTTACTAACATGTATTTTCAAGGAAGATCTTAAATATATTTTATGGAAGGCTAGGCGCCCATAGCTCAGTGGTTAGGGTGCCAGCCACATGCTCTGGGGCTGGTGGGTTCAAACCTGGCCAGGGCCTGCTAAACAGCAGCAACAACAACGAAAGATAACAGGCATTGTGGTGGGCACCTGTAGTCCCAGCTACTTGGGAGGCTGAGGCAAGAGAATCACTTGAGCCCAAGAGTTTGAGGTTGCTGTGAGCTGTGAGGCCATGGCACTCTACCAAGGGTGACAAAGTTAGACTCTGTCTCAATAATAAAATATATATATATAATAAATTTTGAATATTTACAGAAATAAGTAGGCTTTTATACTACTCTCATATTTTTGAAAATTCAACTGAATATTAATTTGCAGGTAGGAAATTATTTCCCCCAGAACTCTGTATACCATGCTCTATTGTCATACAAAATATGAGCTCTCCTTTTACTTTTTAACTTCATATCTATTTAACATTTTTTAATTGATCTGAGAGATTTCTCTGACTTTATTTTCTGATCTGTTAGTGTACTTTCCTGCTCACTGTTTGGTCATCAGCATGTGGTACAGTAACTGATTCAAGAGGTTCTCAGTTCATATATACAATCCTTTATATTATTTGTTTTTAAGTATCCCATCATCATTTATAAGAATTAGGCAAATATTGCATTTCTTTAATTAAAGAAAGACTTACTCTGGAGGTGATTGCTGAACATATTTATACTTTTTCCACTCTGTTTGTTTCCTAAAGTCATTATGACTTCAGTTTGAAGCTATTATGTAATTGTGCCCCTTTCACTGACAATTTCATTTCGGGATGATTCTTGTGGAGTTTTATGCAATTTAGTTCCTCATTTTCAGCTAATACCATCATTCTGATCAACACATAAAACAGGCTTACAGGCAAAGGTTATATTTTGTGCGATGTATAATGTTTGCTCTGAAATTTCTATACTAAATTGGTTTATTTTGAATGTTCCTTATAATAGATTTAAGAAAAATGTATATTTTAAAATTCTACATGTATAATCTTGATAAATACATACCATTAATGTATTCCTTCACTAAAAATGTATAATAGCACAAGCATTGGAAAAAATATATTTGTACTGGTAGAAAAAAGATGAAAAAGGTGGACCTATTAGTTATAACATTCTACTAACTGTAAGTATATTAAGCTATGTAAGTATATGTACTTATATACGTATATATCACTCATAAGTATATAAAGCTTATAAAGTATATGTGCTATTAAATATAAGTATAAATACTTTGAAAATATTTAATTTAAACATAAACATTGTAACTTCCTCAAAGGAAGACATTTTAAGGATCTCAAGAACCTATACAAAAACAAAAAGTAATGCTTACAATGTCAACAACTTAAAGGTTTAAATATTGTACCACATTATTTGAATAATGATAAAAATTAAAGCATAGTAAATGCCTAATGCAGTAACATAATTGTTTATTAGCAAGTAGTAGATCCTGTATGTGATTGCACGTGCCATAATTTTATATTATAGGCAGAGCATTCACTTTGTTCACACCAGCTTTGCCACAAGCAAAGGACAGTATCGGTTACAACACCACTGGGAAACAGAAATTTTCTGCTCCCTTATAATCTTAGAGGACCACTGACATATGTGTAGTCAATTGTTTACTCAAAAGTCACCATGCAGTACATGACTATATATACAATTTCTATTTGTTAATTAAAAAATAAATACATAAAAGAAAAAAAATACAAAAACTCTTGTCACTGAAAAGGAAGGTTTGACTCTGTGGGTGTAATTATTCCTAAGACCCATATAAACTTTCAGATAAATACTTATGATTACAAATCCTTTACCTGCGATTTGGGGCAGCACAATGAGTTCCTAAATTAGGACAATAAAAGTCTATTTGATGCCGGAATTTCAGGTTCTTGGTCTCGGTGATTTCAAGAATAAATCCGTGGACCACAGATCAGTGGTAAGACAGAATTTATTTACAGAAAAGAATACAAAAACACTAAAGCTCCCGGTAGAGAGAGAGAACTCAAATTGGGAGACAAATGCTCTCTCGTTTCTCTCCTGGTCTCTCCCCAGGTATATATAGGTGTAGGGATGGGTTCCATGCCCGGGAAATGAATGAACACAGTCTCTTCCGCAGGGGCAAGGTGAATGAATGTATTAATGAATGGACAGAGTCTCATCCCCTGGGGCCTGGTGAATGAATGTATTAATGAATGGACAGAGTCTCTCCACTGGGGCAAGGTGAATGAATGTATTAATGAATGGACACAGTCTCTTCACTGGGGCAAGGTAAATGAATATATTAACGAATGGACACAGTCTCATCCCCCAAGGCGAATGAATGTATTAATGAATGGACAGAGTCTCTTCACTGGGGCAAGGTGAATGAATGTATTAATGAATGGACACAGTCTCTTCACTGGGGCAAGGTGAATGAATGTATTAATGAATGGACACAGTCCATTGAGGAATTCAGGCTTAGGAAACTTACATGAAATTGACCTAGGCATAGGAAATGGGGGGTTCCTTTATTCAGTCATAAGTGCAAAGGGAAGGAGACACCAAGGTGCCAGTGTCTCCCCAGCAAATGACCGGTCCCATTGACTATTGGAGCCTCCGGTGGGGGTAGGAGGCCCCCCTGTCCACCCTCCAGCCCGCTGGTTCCTCAGCCCGCTGCCGCCCCACCAACACCACCAAGGGGGCCATCTGTCCTGTATCATATTGACTTCCAAAAAACAAGTGAGGTAGTAAAAAAAAAAAGAAAGAAAGAAAGAAAGAAAAAGAAAAATTTTGCAGCTTAAGAATTACTTTCTGATATGTTAGTTATCTTACCACTCAGTCACAATATATTGGATTGTTAAATGTCAATTTTATTTTTACTAGACATATGATAAGAAAATGTCATTTCATGCTGGTAATCATGATACTTGTGCTTTACTTTTTATAAGGCATATAAATATCTGATCATCTGTATTTTCTTTCTGAAAGCCAAGATTAAAAACAAAACAAAGGGATTAAGGTATAATGAACGTAGAATAGCAACACTCTTGCAAAAAAACCCCAAACACCTGCTTAAAAGATCGCAAGGAAGCTAAAGCAACCAATATTTAACAGAGACATAAATACTAGAAATGGAAATACAATTTAAAAGTATGTGCTGCCCGACGTTTTGCAGTTACTTTGTATCTCAAGGTACTTGTCAAACCTGGGTGAAAGGCAAGAAATTAAGGGTCTAGAAAACAGCCCACGCAAAGAGCCTCTACCAATAGGAAAGGAAATGAGGGCTCGGCGCCTGTGGCTCAAAGGGCTAAGGCGCCAGCCACGTACACCTGAGCTGAAGGGTTCGATTCCAGCCCCAGCCCGCCAAACAACAATGACGGCTGCAACCAAAAAAACGGCCAGGCATTGTGGTGGGCACCTGTAGTCCCAGCTACTTGGGAGGCAGAGGCAAGAGACTCTCTTAAGCCCAGGAATTGGAGGTTGCTGTGAGCTGTGATGCCACGGCACTCTATCCAGGGTGAGAGCTTGAGGCTCTGTCTCAAAAAAAAAAAAAAAAAAAAAAAAT
>CAUYRH010103541.1:0-35344 GCA_963574655.1 Perodicticus potto | reverse complement strand
CACCTAACTCCAGTAAGATTAGCCCACATGACAAAATCCCAAAACCAGAGATGTTGGCGTGGATGTGGAGAAAAGGGAACACTTCTACACTGCTGGAAGGTTGTTTGGAGAGTACTTAGAGATCTAAATCAAATGATCTGCCATTTGATCCTATAATTCCTTTACTAGGTATATACCCAGAAGACCAAAAATCACATTATAACAAAGACATCTGTACCAGAATATTCATTGCAGCCCAATTTATAATTGCTAAGTCATAGAATAACCCAAGTGCCCATTGATCCATGAATGGATTAATAAATTGTGGTACATGTATACCATGGAATATTACGCAGCCTTAAGGAAAGATGAAGACTTTACCTCTTACATGTTTAGATGGATGGAATTGGAACATGTTCTTCTTAGCAAAGTATCTCAAGAATGGAAGAAAAAGTATCCGATGTACTCAGCCCTATTATGAAGCTAATTTATAGCTTTCATATGAAGGGTATAACCCAACTATAGCACGAGAATATGGGGAAAGGGGCAAGGAAGTGGAGGGGAGGGGTGAGGTGGGGTTGGAGGGAGGATAATTGGTGGGACCACACCTATGGTGCATCTTAGAAGGGTACAGGCAAACCTTACTAAATGCAGAAAGAAATGTCTTCATATAATAACTGAGAAAATGCCAGGAAGGCTATTTTAATCAGTTTGATGAAAATAGTTCAGATTGTATATGAAACCAGCACATTGTACCCCTTGATTGCAGTATTGTACACAGCTATGATTTAATAATAAAGACAATAAAAAAAAAAGAAAGGCATGTTAAGGGGCGGCGCCTGTGGCTCAAAGGTGTAGGGTGCCAGCGCCATATGCTGCAGGTGGTGGGTTCAAACCCAGCCCCAGGCAAAAACTGCAAAAAAAAAAAAAAAAAAAAAGCCATGTTAAGACTATTTGCCTGCTCCAATGCTGTTTTTTGCAGTGAATACAGTTGATGGCTATAAAACTAGTAAACCCTCTGTCTGTTAAATAGCATCAATAGTTCAGTAAGTCAGACCCATTCACCTTCCGGGCAGTCTGAATCCTTGCACAATTTGAGTTATATTTCAAGTACAGTTTCACCATTCATATCCTCCATTTGCTGCATCAGTGTTTAGCTCCAGCTAGTATGCTGGGAACATTCACAGAACTTACCTCTATTTAGGTTTTGAGGCGTTCGTTTCTCCTTCCCTGGCTTCTGCTTACACACATTTACTGACGATTGTGGGTAAAGTGAGTATACTACGCTGTGAGTATCCTTGAAAAAGCTATTTCACCTCTCAATGCTTTCATTTCCTCAACTGCCAGAATTGCATCATAGTTTTTCCTTGTAGGGTTATTGTCCAAAACGAATTGATAGATGGGATTAGTGTGATCCTACAAGGTTCCGTTTAGCACTTACTCAGGACCTCGCATGCTTACTAAGTTATTTATGGATTATTAGGAAGGCACAATTATTGTCCCTGTTTTACTAATGAGGAATCCAAAGCTCAAAAAAGTTTAGTACCTTGCCCAAAGGTACAGAGTGGGTGTGCTGTGGAGCCAGGATGCTCATCCTGTCCTCTGGGCTCCAAAGCTCGGAGCCACTGGCTGTGCTGCCCTTCAGGCTTCCCAGTTCTACTGAACTTGCCTCCAATCCAGCTTTCTGCAATCAAAGGAAAAAGCCTTCTCACATCCAAAATGAGTAAATTATCAGAATTCATGCTTAATATGCAGCAGTCTGTCTTGTCCAACTTATGGCGGGATATTAGATTCAATACATATAGCCTTAGGAAAAACTTACTCTGAGGACCAACCAGCTTTTTTGACAAATACAGTAATTTCTAAAAGGCAGGAATTGTGTTCCCTTTAGTATGTTTTTAAATTTTGTAATTCTATACACCATATAATATTTCTTGATGGTGCTTTAAGATTTTAGTTCTATCTTGTGACAGTGGTCAGTTTTTTAATAAATTATAAACATTCAGTTGTATTGGTTTCACAGTTTATTGAAATCTTAATCCTAAGCCTCCTGAGCAAAGGAATTTAAAGTCTTTCTAAAAATCTTATGTCTTAGAGTGATTTGACATATAACAGGATAAGACTCAACAATGTATAAGTCTTAATGATTTGGGTACCATTCCTGAAAAATTAAAACCTCCCTTCTATTAATATGAATCATGTACAAATTTATATGTAGTGGTGTGGGCTCAGATAATTTTACAAGTTTTTTCTTTATATCTCAATGGTGTCTAAGGAGTATAAAGCATTGAAGAAAACTGTTACCTGTGGGAAATATGTATGTATATATATACACATGCATATATATATATATATTCTGTGTGTTATATATAATATATATTGCATATACAATATATAAATAAATATATATTCTGTATGCTATAATAGTGTGTACCCTGCAGTGAGATAAAGAGATCAAGATTCTGAAAAATGTCCCCAAAGTTCTTGGGGCTTCTATTTTCTCATCATTTTAAGCTGGGGGTGCCCCCTTGATCTTTTTAGTATGAAAACACTTCACATAAATTATTTTAAAAAATATTTTGTCAGTATCCTGTGGAAGATCATTAGAATTGAGTTATAAATAAGTTGGCATAGCCCATTTATTGTAGTGTGTTCGGTCTGCTGTCACAAAATAGCATATAATGGGTAGCTTATGAGCAACAGAAATTTATTTCCTACAGCTCTGAAGGCTCAGAAGTCTAAGTTCTAGGCCCCTACAACTCCGGTGTCTGGTGGGGGTCCACCCTCTTGTTCACAGGTGGTGCCTTCCAGATGCCTCACGTGGTGGGGTGGCAGGATCCCATTCAGGAGAACTCTACTTTCTCAGCCCCATCACCTCCAAAGGCTCCACCCTCTCTAATACCATCACCTTGGACATTAGGATTTCAACCCAAGAATTTTGGGGGAACACTAATATTCAGACCATAGAACCTTCAGAGCCCACACTACTCTGTGAGCTTCAGGACCTCACAGGCCATCTTGCGGGATCCCCATTCCCTGGCTCCACCAGTGCCCACTGGATCCCTCACATGGCCTTGGATGTCCACTTTTTCCTTCAGCCTAGTGTGACCGCCATATGCCTGATTGCTCTGTCTCCAAGGCTCATTTGCCAGAAACTTCCTCTTTAGCATGAATCCTTTAAATGAGGGAGCAAAAAACGATGTTCAGTTTGGAAGAGCAGAATGTAGGTTAGGAAATGTTCTTCTCTCGGCCCACCCACGATAGAGATCTGTGCCTCGCGAAGCTGAGATAGATAGCCCTTCTGGCTGACAGTCCTCCTGAGCTATGGCTGTATGTTTGTGCTGTTCAACCTATGAATTCCCCTTGAATTCCCCCTTCAATGACTGGAGTCCAGCAGTGAGGGGTACAAAGAAGGTTCCAGGCAGAAATGCCAGATGAACCCTGAGAACACGTAGCCTGTTTGTTTTGGGTATGACACCATTGGTAACCCTTTAAACAGTGAAGTGCCTCTCCCATTCCACCACCGCGCAGATGTTGACTGCCATGTTTAGGCATAAGTAGGACTGGTTAAAGAAAAAAATCTTGAAACTGAAATTGACCTTGAATACCATGTAATTTTAACTTTT
Organism: Perodicticus potto; assembly: GCA_963574655.1. Classification (NCBI taxonomy): domain Eukaryota; kingdom Metazoa; phylum Chordata; class Mammalia; order Primates; family Lorisidae; genus Perodicticus; species Perodicticus potto. The sequence goes on along the minus strand of CAUYRH010103541.1, from coordinate 31,739 downwards.
TTTCCTTCACTCCTTCTCTGCTCCCCTCCCATGCTCATTTCATCACGGAGGAACTGAAGTCTACATCAAGCCACAGTAATTATTGGCAGAACTCAAATATGGCTTGTATGACTCCTATTTAAGTGAACTTCCCAGTACATCATATAACTTTTAAGGAAATAATCTTTTCCCTTTTATGTTCTGTTTCTCTAAATTATCTGTGACATATGTTTCCTGTAATTCAGCAACATCTGGTCATTTTTCCATAGCTCTGGATCTGTTAGAAAAAACACTAGCATTGCCAAAACATGTCTGTAAGCAATTATCTTAAAATTTCCTCCTGTATTTTAAAATTGGCTGATCTCTAAGACCTTCTAGTAATGTACAATATGTAAGGTATTTACAGTAACATAGAAAAGAACAATAAGGCAATCCTGATTTACAATTTTTATAAGTATTTAGGAATCATTTGAAAAAATAATTAAGGATTATGTTTACAAATTTTATTTTTATTATATTACTGATTGTCCACACAAAGGGTGCTGCTATTCCTTAACATTTAAATAATTTTCTTTGGCAGTGCATATACATTTTGGTTTTATTTGAGATAGATAATATTTTCTAAATTATTTGTGGTTAATATAGTTTTATTTTATTGGGTGCTTTAATATGAATCTATATGTTTTCACAACATTGTGTCAAAATTTTTGTGAAAACATTTGCAGTACCTTGTTATATTATGAGAAATTATATATACAGAAAATTATCTCCTCTATAATGTTCATAATATAAGGTTATTGTTTAACTTATAAGGTCACTATCTGATTCACATGGTTGAATTTTTTTAAAAAATTACTTTCGTGTCACTTACACTGAACAAATTTTCACTCTGATTTTTTAAAGAGTCCTCAGGACCATATGAGGATTTTTGAAGAAGCTTGGTGGTGGAATCATGGCGTCAGCTTTCCGTAGGCCCTCTGTGTGTAGGCAAATCATGTAAGAGTATTTCCAATAGAAATCGAAAGAACTACAGTAGAACCTCTGTAATTTGACCACCCAAAGGAGTGTAATACACTGGTCAACATACAGAGATGATCAACACAAGGACTAGGCCTCCTGTACTGATATGTGCATGTACTTTACTTTCTTGTACAGCTTTATTAGAAAATATCATATGAAATCATACAAAATCAATACATTTACTGTTTTCTCCTGGTTTAATCAATTACTTCTGAAAACAAAAGTCATTCCTGGTTTACTTCTTATTCTTATTACAAACATAAGTGCAGAAAACACTCTCAATGCTGGCTACACCACTCACTCAGCATACCTGGGCATTTTTCCACTACAGATGACTTCAACTGCATTATCAGATGCCTGACATCCTCTTCTTTTGGAGTCTCTGCAATTTCTGTGTCGCCCCCATTTGCTTCTTCAACTTCATCAGCTGCTTCGTGCACTTTTACACTGGTCTGTACTTTGGTCAACATGTCTTGGACAACTGCTTCTGGGTCAGGTTCATTGTAAGCTGCCCCCTCATCACCCATGGCAACAAAACCTTCAAAACCTACTCCTTCAAATTTTGATGTGGAAGACAGAAACGTGGGCCAAAACATTGTGCTCTCATGTTGTAACAAATCCAGCTTTCTTACAATTCTTCTGTATCATTTCTGGTTGGACTTTATTCCAAGTATAGCTGACCCAGGACAGCGTCCAGAAAGTTAACTGAAGCAGTGGATGAAGCTGCTTCCACAGGCAAACCTCGGGTTTGTGTTTTAGTGATGATCCACTACAGGAGCTGGACTTGGTGGTACATTTTAAATGTTTTGATGATGCTTTGATCAAAAGGTTGGATTTTGAGATTGTGTTTGGAGGCAGAAATTTCAGTGTCATATTTGTGAGATGATTCACTTGTAGTGGTCAGGACAGAGTCTACTGCCAGAAATAGACTGTTTCTTTTTCTTCATTTATCAGTTGATACCTCTTAACCTCTCCTCAGATAAGGCACCAGAATCATCCTTGTGCATTTGTTTGATCTCCAAGTGATACAGACGTCTTTGAACTTAGGTTCTTGAATGCACTTGGCTTTGCCAATTTATCTATCACTGAATTTAATTTCTCTCAGGATGAACTAGTGCAAAGCAGAACTGTGAAACATTCCTTGGAATGTTTTGCACTCTTTACATTTGTCACCCTTCATGATGAGGCTCTTGTCAGGCCTAGCCTTGAAAAAGAGTCTGCACTTGTCCATGTTGAAGATGCCATCATCTTTAAAGGTTCTGGTGAAGTCTGGGAACTTTTCGATGAATTCTTCCACAACTTCTACTGGAACGTCACTGGATTCACCACACAAGACTTGCTGGGCAATTTCATGTGGATGGCTGGAGATCTGTCACCCCAAGCTGCCAAGAGAATTTTTTAGCAAGTTCTTGGGCCATTGACTTGGAGATTTCAGCATTAACTACCTTCATTTGTTTGAGCCAACTTAATGTGGTTCCATTGACATCATCAGGGAAAATTTTCCTCCTTTTCCACTGTAGGTCTCTCCTTTCCTTACCGTATCTCTCCAAAGTAATCATGTTTATGTTTTTAGATGCTGTTAACCGTGGTCTTGCTAACACAAAAATGTTCTATTGTCTTTCTTTGGCTGCTGCTTTCCAGAAAGTGTAGAAGATCAACCTTTTCCTTCAGTATCAGCTCTTTGAGTTCTTTCCTTTTGGACCATCGTGTCTTGATTAACTGTAAAGTTTTTCAGTAACTGTAGAATGTACCTACAATTCAGACCCGTCTTTCACATTGAAAAATATCTTCTGAAACATGAGATAAACATTAAGACATTTGGCCTAATCCAACATGTGTGATAATAACACACAAGAAAAGAACTTATACTAAAGAAAAAATAATACAACTAAGGGGCACTGCCCACATATTCTGCACCTTGATGTAGAGTAGATGCAACTAGTCAAGTTATAAAGGATAAATTAATATTGTGTGTCACAGTTCAAGTGGGCAAGATAAAACATACAGTGTTGGTCAATATATAGATGTCAATCTTCCATTGAGTACATCTGGTGCATGTCTGGTTAACAAACTAGGTCTACCTAGGAGGTAGTCAGTGTAGGCAGGTGGTCAAGCTTGGAGGTTCTACTATATTTTCTGTGTTTAATTGACAAACAAGACATAGCATCACAGAGTATCACTTGAAAAATGCATAATGTTTATTCTCAAATTTGTATTACCATATGTAAAAGAATTTAACTTTCCTTTTTTTTGTAAATTAGTCATTTTTATATAGTGGTATTTCATCGAGGATCAGCTTTCAAGACACCTCTTTATTTAGCACATTTGTTAATATAACAGTAATGATGATGAAATTCCCAAGATAGCCTGGAGTTGAAATATGTTTTTGTCCAAGTGATGATGCTTATTGGGTCAAGTTTCTGCCAGTGCTGAATTGACTTAAAGGGGTACATTAACTCATTCTTGCTATGCTGCATTCCAGTGAACGGAGCCCTTGTAGCCCTGAATGTGAAAGTACCTTCACAGACACTAACTTAGTTGTTAATCAGACAGAGGTCCAGTCCATGTTAAAGTATGTGTGTGCAAAGACAATCATATGAGGTGGTAAGAGTAGAGAATTAGAATCAGTGTTGTCAGGTAGTAGAAAGAACATAGACTCCACCCTGGCTTGACTAGGAGCAACGTGCATGCACGTGGGCAAGTTACTTAGCAACTTTGAGTTTCCTTATGTGTAAAATTGAGATTGTGATTATGGGGAGATTTAGTGTATGTGAAGGTACCTGAAACAGCTCCCAAGGAGGTCTTAGTAAGTACTGACCTTGAATCTTTACTGCTTGTCCTCTCAAGGTTTAATTTAGCTTAATGACATTGAAAGAAAAGCTCAGCGTAAAGAAGACAGGCAGGATATATTTTAGTGTGAAATGTTTCATATGGATCTTTTATGTCAATAGGAATAAAGCCAGTGCAAGGAAAATTAATTTCACACTTTAGCCTTCTACAAATGCCTCTTATTCTAGGATCACTTTAGCCAGTCTCACTTAACTCCAAGGTGAAAATGAACACAGCAAAACAGTTGTTAAATTTATTACTATAGCCAAGGTGTCAAATTAAACACGTTATTTATAATGTTTCTAATTGTCAACCTAATTTATGTGTTAATATTTCAGGACAGCATGTGCAGAAATTTAATCAGCTAACCATTATTTCCATGGACGTTTAGTGGTTACATTCTGGGATAGAATTCAAGCTTCAGAATCTCTTCTGCCTCCTCTGGCAGGGACCATATGCACAGTGGTAGAATTTGTAGAAAAGTAGAAATTGTTGCGTGAGTTACCGACTTGCATTAATACATAATGATAACCAATAGAACTGAGCTTGTGGTGTGTCAGTTGGTTTTCACCAAATTAATTGAACACCAATTGTTTTAGGAACTTAAAGGAAAAGTAATAATTGCATTAGATGAAAAAGTTGTTACTTGAATAAAACTGAGCTCCAGGGTAAAAAATGGTTATAACTGAGTGCTGAATTATGATTAATAGACTTTTAAAATATTTTTAACATTTAAACTTAAATATTATGTTTATGTTAATTCCACATTTGGTTTACACCCAGTATTTTGGTTTTATCTTATTTTCTTTTTAATCACTGGAGTTGCTGGTGACTTCTCGTAATCAATCTCTTAACTTAGAATTCAAGCTGGTGCCTAAAAATAGTTGGATTTTTGAACAAATACTTCCAACATGATTGTGGCATTTTAATACTCCAAATGATCATCTCATTTGGAATGATATAATTGGAAATTCTTATTAATTTGACTTTTCATAGCCTGAAGGACTTCTTTGAGAAACCTGAGTACTTTAGGCCAGGAGCAGTGGCTCGCACCTGTAATCCCAGCACTTTAGGAGGCCGAGGTGGGCAGATTGCCTGAGCTCATGAGTTTGAAACCAGCCTAAGCTAGAATGAGACCCCATCTCTAAAAATAGCTGGGCGTGTGGAAGATGCCTGTAGTCCTAGCTACTTGGGAGGTTGAGGCAAGAGAATCACTTGAGCCCAAGAGTTAGAGGTTGCTGTGAGCTATGACACTAGAGCACTCTACATAGGCAACAAAGTGAGACTGTCTCAAAAAAAAAAGAGAAACCTTAGTATTTATCTTTTGGGTACTAATATGCCTACATCTATATGAGGCCAGTCAACCCTTTTCTGCAATATTTATAATGAAAATTTTGAAAAATACAGGAATGTTGGAAGAATTGGATGGTAAACATTTATATACCTACTACCTAGATTCTATAATTAACATTTTACATGTTTGTTTTACGTTTATCTCTACATCCATCTTTTATTTTTATTATATGCATTTCACAGTAAATTGCAATCATTAGTGCCCTCTACCCTCAACACTTCAGAACGTACAGAGTTATGTTTTTTTCCCTTTTTCTTTCTATATGATAAATATTATTTTTGGAGTCCTTCACTAATAATTGTATCATACCTTGTAGCCACTGGAACAATAATAATTTATATTTTAATATACATTTTCTGGTTATTTTCATTGTCCCAAGTTTGAAGATAAAGTGACCGAACTGTACTGTTATTTATGATATAATACTGCACATCATGTTCTAGCTCTGTTAAATTCCTTAGCTAGATTAGCTCAGGTAATTTTGACAACATTATGAAGTAGGTACTTTTACTACATCCTTTTAACCAAGTACTACAAAGATGTAAGTAACTTTTTAAGGGCTGATAGCTGAAATAGTTCAAAGCTTTTATCATTTGATGTTTGGCCAGATGGAGACTTCACCGAATCTTGAGTTCACTGCAAGTTTTGTGATCACTTGGAGGCTAAGTTACCATCTTGTTGTGTTTCACCTTGTCTAAGAGCTTGGAGTGAGAGATCTTGCAAGTATCGGGTTGCCAGATAAGACACAAATAAAGCATGTCTTGATTAGGATGCACTTGTACTAAAACTTACTCATTGTTTATCTGACGTTCAAATTTAACTGGATACCTTATATTTTTATTTACTAAATCTGGCAACCCTGCTTAGGTAGAAAGGGGGTTAAAGGTGCCCTCTGCTAATGGTTAGAGTTGCCAGTCCGCCCTCATTCAGAGAACCAGTCATTCTTTTTCTTCAATGGCTGATTTTATGACCTCATTCAAGATGGCTTATTGGTGAGCAGGCACGTCCTGCTTCACTGTCACCATCGGTTACCGTAGCAGCTCACTTCCCAAGCTTCAGGAATTCTTAGGCCTGGTACCAACAACATGTGGCTTTGTTTGAGATACACAAACACCCTTATCCTTAACAGATCTTATTGGTCTCTTCTTTCTGATCGCCATGACTTCCACATGTCATGTTTTCTTCTTTGACTGATTCTGCTGAGTTTTGATAGAAACTCTGGGGTATTTTACAGAATATCTATGGTTAGGATGCCTTCTGACGCAGGATACCTGAAAATATCTTTTGTTCTGCTCTGTTTTGTCAGTGATTGGCTGGTTAATATTTGTCCACAGTTCTTTTCATTTGTGTTTTGAGGTGAAATTTAGGTGCAGTGAAATGTACATATTCTAAGTGTGCCATGTGATGAGTTTTGCCAAATGCCTACATCAGTATATCCCCAGCCTTCAGATAATTTCCTCAGGTCCTTCTTAATGAGTCCCACTCCTCACCCACAAGCAACCACTATTCCCACTATTCATTTATCTCCCACAGATTAGTTTTAAGATAACCAGTTGTCAGTAAATGCTTTCTTTACTGTAGCAGTTGGTTAGATTTGCCCACATACTACCTGAAGGTCCAATGAGCAACCCCTTTTCCAGTTTCATGTTGGTATAACTTTCTAAAACTATTTCTACTTCTCTTCCAGCAGTTCGTTTGCCTTTCTCCCTAGTAATCCAGCCATCTTCTACATCTTTTTTTTTTTTTTTTTTGGTTGCAGTTTGGCCGAGGTCGGGTTCAAATCCGCCACCCTCGGTTAATGGGGCCAGCACCTTACTCACTGAGCCACAGGTCCTTTCTTGTAGTTGCAAGTAAGCAAAGGGTGAAGGAGGCCACAGCAGAAGTTTCAGGAAATTGGTTGTGTACACCATTTCGGAAATAAACTTAGTCAACATTTATTAAAGGGGGCTTACTTTGTACCAAGTAGTGGGCGAAACATAGCTTCTATACTAAGCTATAGAAAACATGTAGAAGTCTCAGTAAGGGAGATTGACTTACAAACCAATAACATAATCAGTCATTATGTTCAAAAATATTTATTGAGCTGCTACTAGGTGGTGAGCCTTGTGTTAGACAGCGGGGATAGGGCCCTCAAGAGCTTCAGTCAGAGGTCAAGGCCATCCTTCCTAGGCACCGCAGCTCAGAAATACAGTGTTCCCAGAGTAACTTGGGCCTTTGGGGAGGTCATTGGTGGTCAAGAAAAGCCTGAAGAAAATGCCCTTAAGCAGAGTCTAAGGACAAAAAGGAGTACACCAGGGTAAAGGAATTTGGAGGATTTAGACCAAAGGCATGGGGAAGGAGCATGAGAAAAAGGATGATGTCTTAGAAAAATGGAAGTAGAGTGCAGAGAATAGGGAGGGAAGCAGCAAAGGGGAAGGCTAAGGAAAGGGTAGGCTCAGTCAAGTAGGTTCCCATGACAGTTCGGTGAGAGTCTAAGGGCACTTGGCAGGATAAGCCATTGTCACTCTTTGCTTCCCAGATAAACTACTGACTTTCTGGATTAGTTTCTGAGTTTAGACTGAAGTAGATTGTGTTCCTCTTTCAGAAAAAGGAAATTCTAAGAGGTAGAAGTAAGAGACATTAGAATTAGAGAATATCACGATGTTTTGGTTTAATGAGGCTTCTTAAAATATGCAGCTCCGTCTAGTCTCGAACCCCTGAGAGCAAACCTAAAAAAAACTGTAGGCAATTTGATCCTTTGACCAAAGGTCTGAATTTAGCCTGTGCCTTTGGAGGGCTGTAATAAGCCCAGAACATGCAACACTCACTAATACGCCATCCCTGAGTAATTAGTTCAAACGTTAAAGAATAAATGTGGCCAAGTTCTTTCTTACCTCAGTATCTCTTTGATTTTCTTGCATTATTTAATACTTTATAATAAAATGATTACCTGTAACAAAAATAATAGTCCAATCTAAGGATGGCTGTGGGACTTAAAAAAGAATATCTTAAGTGCAACATTTTGTTCATCCTAGATGAGATTATATAGAAAAAAATCCACAATGATTCAACCGCTGCATTGAATTGCATGCTATTGCTGATATAATCTCCATTACCTTTTGTAAATTTAATTTTAATTACATCAGTCTAGTGGGCTCCATAAAGATATTTACTTTTAGCATAATGGATTTTTAAGCGAAAATGTTCCATGAAAGCATCAAGTGTTGAATATTTTATTTGAAAGCAAATGCTAAAAGTATTTTTATAACATTCAATATTGATACTTTGGGGAAAAGTAAAGTGAAAATATTTTTTAATGGATTAAAAGGAAACCTTCACAACCTTTAGCCGTAAGTAGTATTTACAAGTTCACACTACTAACAATAATAATATTAATATATTATTCATAAATGCATTAGAGTGACAGGATAGCTTTCCTAAAATTGTTTTGTTTTGTTGTTTTTGTATAAAAGTAGATCAGTGTTCTTAATACGGTGTGTTTATGACTAAGATGACTCATCCCTTAGGGGTTGACACACATTCTTGAAATAGTAAAATATCTCAAGATAGTAAAATATCTAAAGAAAGGAAAAAAAAGTATCCAATGTACTCAATACTAATATGAAAGCAATATATAAACAACTACACACCCACACAAAAGATAAAATACAAATACACTCTACCGAGAGAGAGGAAAGGAAAGAGAGGGGAGGCGGGAGGAGGGCAGGCAATTGATGGGAAGGGGGGGGCAATTGGTGGGATCTCGCCTAATGTGCACAATGTGAGGGTGTTCAGCATGCCACTGGAGTAAAGAGCTCAATTGAAACTTAAGCACCATCCAACATATACATTTGGTATAGGCCAACCTTGAACTCTTTACTACAGTTTGTGGCATTTCTTGAAAATAAGGGAAGCACTGTCTGAATGTGAGCTGACTCAAATGTGGAAGCCCCACTAAGTAAAGATCACTTTGAGTTCATTATCGGGACAGGATCACAATGTGTTAGATTTTTTTTTACATGTTAATAAAAGCCGACTTAACGATCCTCACATATTTCAAAAGGTCCAACCTTAGTAGGTTAGATGAGATTCCCCTCTGTTCCCTTAGAAGGTGCGTTGCCAGGACAGATTCCCAGATACTCCAAAGATCCACATGGGAAACCGGGGCCAGTGAGTCTCTTTGGTCTGAGCATATCCTCCCCAAATCTGCATACTGAGACTTAATCAACAGTGTGGTAGCATTCAAATGCGCGGCCTTGAGGGTGATGAAGTCGTGAGACAGAGCCTTCATGAATGGGATGATTGAGCTTATAAAGAGGTCAAAGGGAACACCCTCGCCCCCCCCCCCCGGCCTCTTGTCCCATGTGCAGATGCACCAAGAGGTGACATGGATGAAGCCACAGTGGGCCTTCCTTACACACTGACTCTGCCGGTACCTTGAGCTTGGAATTCCCAGCCTCCGAGACTGTGAATTACATTTTTATTATTTATACACTGCCCAGTCTAAGATATTTTGTTATAGCCGCCCAAATCCCAAACGGACTAAGACTTTTACCCAGCTCACCTCCTACCCCAGGCCTCCAATCCAAACCGGTATCGAGACACTGAGAAACTCCAACATGGATGGAGACCCCCAACTGCGTTCGCTAAAGTATCTAGTAAATGGATTGAGTCTGTCTTTTGAAAACGTGTCCCCTGGATAATGTCCAATCAGTTATCAATGAGCTAGCACAGCGACTAATGTTAACACTCAGTTTTTCAACAAAGTTGGGGTTTTTTGACAGTTCAACATTTGTTGGTGGTTTTTTACTCAATTTCCATATGGAATCAATCGCAACCCTCCATCTTTGTCTTTCTGCATTAAAAAAATGTATCTCTATATATAGTAGAACATGCTGTCTTATTTGTGGTATTTATATCATTGTCCACTTGCCCTTCATATGTTAAATTGGCTACTGCACAGGTGCGGTCAGTTTATTCATATCCTCCACATCTCCTAGGATGGTGTCTTGCACTTGACAAGACATACATTACGTATCTGTTAATAACTTAACTCATCAGCACCATCTAACAAATCAAAACCATGTTTGTTCCCAAAAGCAGTTATGAAAACTATTTTTATCCCTATTTTCTGTCTTCATCTGGACATTTTAAGAACAAGAATATCAACTTTAACATAATCTTCTAATTTACCACTTGTTTGATAAGCTTCAACTGTAAAATATCAATGTTCGCCACTTTGATATTTTGTATGTTGTCAAAACAGCTTTTTTTCTCTAGTTGCATACAGTATATTCTATGTGTTAGCTCCTTGTGAAGTACATCTCTCTTATAATTGATCTGTACATTTATGTTTTTCTGAAAGCAGATGGTGGATAGTATTTTTATTTGGAGGATTATGTTGACAGTGTAATGAAAGGAATTTATATGAAGAATGAATATTTGCTTTTACTAACAATGTTAAGGCCTGAAAGTCCTTTCTTATTAATATGGAATAAGCCTTCAGCTATTGGTATCTGCCAGCTATTGTAAACCATGTAGTATTGGTAAGCCCAGGACATTGCGTTTAAAATAAGAAAGAGGAGTGGTGCCTGTAGCTCAGTGGGTAGGGCCCAGCCACATACACTGAGGCTGGTGGGTTCGAACCCAGCCCGGGCTAGCTAAAATCAGCAAAGACAACTGCAACAAAGAAAAAAGGCTGGGTGTTGTGGCAGGCGCCTGTAATCCCAGGTACCTGGGAGGCTCAGGCAAGAGAATCGCTTAAGCCCAAGAGTTTGAGGTTGCTGTGAACTATAATGCTGCGGCACTCAACGGAGGGTGACATAATATGACTCTGTCTCAAAAAAACAAAAAAAAAAAAAAATAAGAAAGAGATTAGGACTTTGCAAAATTAGAGGAGGCCTATCACTGAACATTCTTCTCTATTTTTAACTACAGGTAAACTAAGATAGGTTTCAGGAAGTCGAAGTCCAGTTTCTGTTTCCCCTTATGGAGAGGAAAGCAGCTGTGTCAAGAGGTGAGAGCAACTAGTGGAAAGGAACCACAGAGTTCCAGTGCAATGAGAAAGGTGTGTGAGCTTCCAATTTTATTGTAACCAGCAGTCTCTAATGTCCCTAGGGCTTCTGTGTACCATCGGAAGAGGACGTACACACAGTTTGAGAATTAGTGTTAGTCTCTGGACATTTTTATCTCTCTTTTTTTTTTTTTTTTTTGAGACAGAGTCTCACTTTGTCGCCCTCAGTAGAGTGCTGTGACATCACAGCTCACAGCAACCTCAAACTCTTGGGCTCAAGTGATTCTCTTGCCTCAGCCTCCCACGTAGCTGGGACTACAGGCAATTGCCACAGTGCCTGGCTATTTTTTTAGAGACGAGGTCTTGCTCAGGCTGATCTTGAACCCATGAGCTCAGGTAGTCCACCACCTTGACCTCCCGGAGTGCTAGGATTACAGGTGGACATTTTTATCTTTAGTGAACCACTAATTGCAGTTGATTCTAGGTTATTTCAGGGAAATCCTTGGTCACAAGCTAGTATGGAATTCCCAGGACTGGCTACTTTCATAGGTCTCATACCCTCAAGCCCCACATACCCATTTTCTGCGCCATACAACAACATGCTGACCTGCCATGGGAGCAACTAAGAAGGGCACAAATGCCCACCTGGCCTCTTGCCTGTGAATGTGACAGCAGCAGCAAACTGAGGGAGAAGGTGGAACACGCTGGCAAAGATGCAGCATCTGCCTTTTTCTCTGTGTTCTGGATATTCTGGTGAAATGGGCTACTGTTTTGTCTATAACAAAGATATTTTAGAAAAAAAATGCTTAATTCATTAGATTTGATTATCTTTAAGGAGAAGGTCAGACCCGCTTCTTGATTGATAAAATATACAGAAGTAATTTGTTAAGCTGTCAAAAGAAAAGTTGATAAAAATTAGTCATAAAATATTAGAATCAGAAAGGATTTAAAGATCATCCAAAGTATTCTTTATGTGAACTAAAATAAAATCTTTTTTTAATTTAAAAATAGCTTTTTATTTTATTGGAAAATAGATGTGATATAAAAAGAAATGCACATGATAATATCAACCATAAAGTACCTCACACACACAGACAAATGAATTCAAGGAACTATACCATTATATCAAAATATTTGACAGTGGGAGGTGGGGTCTGAAATAGTTGTGTTTTTTAAATTTTTTTAAAATAGAGACACAGTCTCACCGTTGTTCACTGGTCTTGTCTCAAATTCCTGACCTCAAGTGATCCACCAACCTCAGCTTCCCAAAATGCTAGGACTATAGGAATGAGCCATTGCACCCAGCGATCAGTGATGTTTTTCTGACCCTGTACATGATATTTTTTATAAATTTCCTAAAGTCTCCCCTCTCAGCGACTTACTGACTGGACCCCCTCTTGGCCAACCAGAGCCTTGCTGGCCATGAGGAAGGAGATCAGGCAGGCCTCCTCATGCCCTCCCCTTCTTAGAGACGTCCTCTGTGACTCACTGGCAGGCCTAAGGCTATTCCGGACCTACCCGCAGGTCCTCAACATGCATAAAGGACCACTTGAGTCTGTACTTTGTCTGTAATTAACAGACCCTTTATCTTAAGCCTTTCACTGACTCCTGCTCTTTCAGACAGAGCCTAACTCTTTCAGCCAATTCTCAGCTAAAGAATCTTTAAACCTACTTATAACCTGTAAGCCCCTCTACCCTTCCAGATGTCCAACCTTTGGGGGCCAAACCAGTGAATGTTTTCCAAGTATTGATTTATAACCTTACCTGTAATCTCTGTCTCCCCAAAATGTATAAAACCAAACTGTAACCCCACTACCTAGTGTCTACATGCTCGAGGCATCTTCAGTGTGGTTCCGGCTCATGGTCCTTAAATGTGGCTCAGAATAAACCTCCTTAAATTATTTTACTGAGTATGACTTTTGTTTGTTTGTTTTTGATGTTGCTCTTAACTTATTTTGCATTATATCAATACAAAATATTGAAAAATGAGTATGTCTTTTTTTCCATCGACATTTAGATGCCTCAGTCCTAGTCGGTAGTTGTGGGCCGTATGTTTGAACACCTGCAGTTGCGGTGGATCCATCTCTTAAAGGAGCTCGTTCTCTCTGGGCAGCTGTTAACCAGTCAACTTTTTCTCTTACTCTGAATAGAAACGATCTCACTGAAACCCATCTGGTGTTGCTCCTTAACCCAGAGCACGTACCTTAATAATCTATGCTCAAATGAAGTCAAGTTTCACCATGACCATTCCCAGTTCATTAGCCTTGCGTCTGCCTTTCTTCCTGGTGATTAATTTAATCCTATTGTTTTGATAATTAGGCACAAAATAGGACCCTTGCTTTTCATGGTGTGTGAAACCATCTGTCTGCTGTCCCCAGTGATCCCCATGACTTTATCTGCTTCCCTGACTCGGCCTTTGTCAACTTCAGGGTTTCCAGATGTCTCTAAGGCACTTCTGGGACAAGCTATCAAACCTATAATACCTTGAATTAAGTAGTATTTTGTCTCCCAGGAAAATTCCTTTGCCTCATTACCGTAATTCATTAATTCATTTTATTTAGATATAAAATCAGTCCTTGTTATTCTCACATTCCATATTTGTAAATTTGTCCACTTGCTTAAATTTATTTGTGGCACCAAAATCAGTAAGTCATGGTGCTTTGGGGCTACTCAGACATGCACTGAGCTGGAAACAGTTGGAGTCACCTGCTGTGCACACGTGCCCAGCTGAGGGGGAACAAAGGGCCGCTCCTCCACTTGTTTCAGCTTTCACACTGCAAACCAGGGTCCTTTTCTCAGTCTGTTTAGTGCCACACTTTTCATATTTGTGTGTTGTTTGTGAGTGACATCATTGTGCCCCAGTGTTCCTAAAGGACAGAAGGCCCTGATGTATCTTGGAGGGAAAATGCATGTCCTGGATTAGCTTAGTTCAGGCATGAGTTATAAGGCTGTTGGCAAACGTTAATGAATCAACAATACAGAAAAATAAGGTGCCTTTCAATGGAAACACACTTAAAACAAGGTTGGCTCCTGGCTGGCTACCACCCTGTATTTCCTCCAGAAGAAATGATTCAGTATTCACTAACCCAGAATTTGCAGCAACTTTATAGAATCTAAGTTCCACAAATAATAAAAATCAACTGTACTTTCAGATTTAGAGCAAAAGGATAGTAAAAAGAATTTCTGTTGTACCCTTCACCCATGTTCCACCAATGATAGCACTTACCAAAGCTGCTTTTCCATCTTTCTGTGTATGTGTACATATCACACACATATATCAGTTGGCTATCTGTATCCACAGGGAATTGGTTCTAGGACCACCCCCCCATGGATACCAAAATTTGTGAATGTTTAAATCCTTTTTATAAAATGGCATATTTGCATAAAATGTATACACATGATCCCATAGACTTTTTTTTTTTGAGACAGAGCCTCAAGCTGTCACCCTGGATAGAGTCCTGTGGCATCACAGCTCACAGCAACCTCCAACTCCTGGGCTTAAGTGAGTCTCCTGCCTCTGCCTCCCAAGTAGCTGGGACTAGAAGCACCCGCCACAACGCCTGGCCATTTTTTGGTTGCAGCCGTCATTGTTGTTTAGCGGGCCCAGGTTGGATTTGAACCTGCCAGCTCAGGTGTACGTGGCTGGTGCCTTAGCCTGTTGAGCCACAGGCGCCGAGCCATCCCATAGACTTTTAAACCATCTCTGATCACTCATGCTACTGAACACAATGTAAATGCTGTGTAAACAGTTGTTAGGGTGTGCTGTTTTCTGGTTTTGTTTTTTTATTGTCTTTTTATTTTTTTAATGTGTTTGATCTGAGGTTGGTTGGCTCTGTAATGCAGAATCCACGGATAAGGGAAGTCTGACTGTATATAATTCTAACCCAGAATCCATGGATAAGGGAGGTCTGACTGTATATAATTCTAACCCAGAATCCATGGATAAGGGAGGTCTGACTGTATTTAATTCTAACCCAGAATCCATGGGGAAGGGAGGTCCTACTGTATATAATTCTAACCCAGAATCCATGGATAAGGGAGGTCTGACTGTATACAATTCTAACCACAGAATCCATGGATAGGGAGGTTTGACTGTATATAGTTCTAACCCAGAATCCATGGATAAGAGAGGTCCCACTGTATATAATTCTAACCCAGAATCCATGGATAAGGGAGGTCTGACTGTATATAATTCTAACCCAGAATCCATGGATAAGGGAGGTCTGACTGTATGTAATTCTAACCCAGAATCCATGGATAAGGGGTCCGACTATATATAGTTCTAACCCAGAATCCATGGAGAAGGGAGGTCCTACTGTACATAATTCTAACCCAGAATCCACAGATAAGGGAAATCTGACTGTATATAATTCTAACCACAGAATCAATGGATAAGGGAGGTCTGACTGTATATAATTCTAACCGCAGAATCCATGGATAAGGGAGGTCTGACCGTATGTAATTCTAACCTGTGTATGTCCATTGTGACTAAATGCTTCAGTGTGTATTTTTTAAAAGTAAGGACATTCTCTTATATCACCAAAATACAGTTATCAAAATCAGGACGTTAACATTAATTAATTCAGTATTACTTAATCTACGCGTCTTACCAGGATTTATTGGATGCCCCAACAATACTGAATCTCGTGTTGCCTTGAGCTGTCCTGTCCCTCGTTAATTTGGTGCATTTCCTCAGGCTGCCTTTTTCTTCCTTCACATTGAGGTTTTCCGGTTCTACATCTATTACTTTGTAGAATATTTCCATGTGCTTTGACGTTTCTTCGTGGTTTAGATTCTGCCTTTTCAGCAGAAAGGTTCCAGGAGTGATGCTGTGGCCTTCTCAGTACATCATCTCCTGAGGAATATGTTGGTTGGTTCCATTTCTGGTAATGCTAACTGATCACTTAGTTAAGAGGGTGTTTGCCGGGATTACCTACTGCAAACTCACTGGTAGACGCCAGCCGCAGTTCCCCAGGAGGACTCCTGTGACTGAACAGAGTTGGGTTTCTTGGCCCCTTCAAGGAGGGAGAAATCATGAAGAACCATGGGGCATCTTGGTAGGACAGAATCAGGAGGTGTTTATTCCTGAGTTGGACTTACATTTGGTTATTTGGGGGATGATTGGAGGAAGTGTGGCTTTGTTCTAGAATGGGTGCTGTCAGAAAACAGGCAGTTTCTTGATTAGTTATGTTGGTAACTGTTGTCCGGGAGCTGAGAGGAGAGGAGTAAAGCTGAGCCTGAGTCTGGTA
The DNA here is from genome assembly GCA_963574655.1 of Perodicticus potto. Lineage (NCBI taxonomy): Eukaryota > Metazoa > Chordata > Mammalia > Primates > Lorisidae > Perodicticus > Perodicticus potto. Next base: position 15,316 of record CAUYRH010103541.1, on the reverse strand, counting down.
AAGCAGCAGCATCTGCTCACGGCAGTCAGGACAGGCGGATACACAATCATTGTTTGTGGTTTAGACAGTAATCTGGGGTTTTGCTGTGTCTCTATGTGGTTTTCTTTTGTTTTACTCCATCACTGTCACAGAATGACTTTACCAATATTGGTGCCCTATGCAATTGTTCATATTCAACAGAGCACCGTCACCTAGCTGTAAGAGCCAGGCCAGCTCCCGTTTGATAGCAGTCAGGGGTTTCATTTTTTTATTTGTTAATTACTTTTTTCCCCTTGTAATTAATGTAAGCAACCATACCGAAGTAGGTACATAGGTAGGTATATGGGTAGGGTAGATAGGTGAGTAGAGAGGTGAGAGGTGGATGGGTGGACAGGGAGACAGCTCCTCATGATAATAGACAGTTAACTTAAGGGCGGTGCCTGTGGCTCAAAGGAGAAGGGCGCTGGCCCTATATGTCAGAGGTGGCGGGTTCAAACCCAGCCCTGGCCAAAAACTACAAAACAAAAAAAAAAGAAAGTTAACTGATAAGTGCAAAAGAAGTTATGAAAATAGAAAATCATTATTTGGCACCATAATAATTTAAACAGGCAAGGATCAGTAATGAAAGGCTGAGAAGCAACAGCATATTTAAATTGTCTCAATCTGTTTCCTCACAAAATACCTATTAATTACAAGTAAAATGGAACTCCAGTTATGCAGTTGGTTAGCGCATGGTACTGATAATTACAAGTAAAAATGGTTACTTTTAAAATACTTTTTAAAATAGAAAAATTTTAGTCACTCTGGTATCATGATGATGGCAATGGTGGTGCAAGCAACTTTTACTGAGAAGTTATGTGGAGATTTACATTGACTTAATCTAAATGGGGTAAATAGATTCCCAGAAATCTTTCCTGATTTTCATCTCAGAATGAGTTTTCTATGCAGAATGTGCTCCATTTTACTTAATACAGAATAATTTTATGTTTTCTGCAGGCGTCTAAACCTTGACTCCATGTAGAATACAGGTTCCTTACACTGGGGACCATGCAGATATTTGCTTTGATTGCCTAACAGCCAGCAACTTGGCGGGTACAGGGTGGAGCTCTGCAAATGTAGGAGTCACGGATTGGTGAATTATCCTAAGAAGAGGGCAGGTGAGCCCAGTGCGAGTTGACCATTGCCAAGAAGGGACACCTGCATTCTGGATGTGTCGTTAAAGATGTTTTTCTTGTAGTGAACTGAAAGTATGATGAGTTACTTCTGCTCTGTATGTTTTTCTACATACATTCTTTCTTTTTCTTCTTTTTTCTTTGATTGTAGGAAAAAATTACTGGTAACCTTCAAATTGCCAGCACACAGAGGACCCTGAAAAGACTTGGAACTGATAGACTAATTGCAAACTAGCCCCTATACATCACACTGCAGAAAACCGTGATGTCTAATGTTTCTCAAACACATGCACTTGTTAAGCCCTCCTCATTGGCTCAGGCCACTCACCTCTTCTAGAAGGTATTTCCTCCTTTCTGCCTGGGAAAATCTTGTGTATATTTCAAGTCCTAACTTAATTGACACCTTCTCTGAGAAACTCTTCCTCGTCATTAGACAAAATGAATTGTTCCTCTGCGTTTCAGAAGCATTTTCCTTATACCTCTGCTTCATACCTTACCATGCGTCCTAATCCTGTTGTCAGCTGATGGCTGTCTTGCCCTGGTTTGTCCTGAGTGTCGAGAGCAGGGCTGCGCCCCCTGTGACTTTCATTTTGAAAGCAAGACTAGAGCAATCAGATTTTCACATGGCAAGCCCTTGCTGAGAACTGTCCGTGAGTGGAGTGATACTAGTGGAGTGTGAAATTCAAATTAGATATTATTTGAATGAGTAGATCTGAGATGTCTCATGTGTATCTACTGCGTGTTCCTTAAACAGACTTTAACATGGAAGGAAGAGAAGAACTAGAGATAAGTTACACTAATTTGAAGAGACTTTTTTCTTTTCAAAATTATCAAGAAACTGAAAACTATGAAGTCACCAATTTTTCAGTAACTTCATTTGCTATAAATCATTTTGTAAGAATAGGAACTATGTTTAAAAAGAAAAATATCTTGTTATAAAGCACAAAGCAGGTTTCTTTAGCAGCATCCAGCAGTTCTAATATTAATATCTAGTTGAATCGCTGCCTTCGAAATTTTAACAAGTAAACTGAATAAAGAATAAAGATACTAAAACTGTTATTATTTTCCTGAAAAACGTAAGGGCCTTAGGAGATTTTAATTCTCATTACCCCAATTTACATGCTAGTTTCATTTAGAATTTTACTTCCCTTTTTTGCCCCATAAATTAGACATTATTATGGTATGTAGCTAATTATTCAGACTCAGCTGGGTATTTCCAATTTCTCTGACACTTTTCATATTTATAATTTTATACTGGGGACAAATTTTCTTCTACCTTCTGAAGGAAGATGACAGTCAATTTACTTTTAGCTTTTTGAAAAACGTCCTCTTTTGACCTTTTGGGGGAAGAAAATTTTGTTGGTTATTTAATTCTAGGCTGACAGTTGATCTTCCGTAAACACAACAAAGATAATATTCCACACTCTTTCAGCTTCAACTATTGCTGGTGCAAAGTCAGCTGAAAATATAATTGTCACTATGTCCTAGGTAATCTTTCTTTTCTCTCTGGCTGTTTTTTTAAGACCTTCTTTTGTCTGTAGTGTTTATTTTCACTTTGAAATGGAATTGCCGTGTTTATATGGAATTCTTTGTATTTATTCTGCCTAGAATTTTTTTAATTTCCTGACTGTGAAGACTGATGTCTTCCCCAGTGACGCAGAGATGCAGGGACCACTGAGTCACGGGGCAGGGTGCTCTCTGGGAAAGAGCTGCATCCTCAGAGTGGTTCCAGGGGCAGAGGTGGGGGGTAACCCAGTGTGAGGGCCCTCTCTGGAGCAGGGCAGTCGCGGGGGCTCCAGGCAGGACCTGGGAGGACTGTGGCCCTTTCTCACAGCTGGGATCGCAGGTGTCTATGATGAGCATGGGAAGTGCTGGGGTCTCCCAGGACCGTTTCTTCACCATGAGTCTGAGCTGCTTTGCTTCCCTCTCTGTGCTATCTCAAGTCTCAGCGCCTCAGAGGAGTCTCCCGTCACTTTTCTCCATTTCAGTGTTCTCGCCCTAGACACTCTACTGGACATACAGTTATTTGCTCGCCATTTTGGTCCGTTCTGTGAAGGAAGTGAACGCTGGACACCCCCAGCCAGCCGTCTTGATGATGTCTGCCCAGCTTCCAGGCTGGCGAGGATTTGTATCTAGTCAACCCCATGATGCAGACATACCTCATGGAGGTCAGACTTTTGCGTGATTTTCCTGTTAGAAAACTCATTTTCGTCCCATTACCACTTTGATTAGGGCCTCCGAAATGTTTTGCCTCCTATATGCCATGTACCCACAAACGACCAAATGACATGTAAGGATCACCAGAGTTTAATAGAATAGAAGCAAAAGCTGGTTTCCAAGCTCTCTTTCATTCAGGATTTCTGCTTTCACTATGTGCCTTTGGCCTCTGTTCATTGCATAGTTTTGTCCCACCTTTTAAGACAGATTTTAAAGCATTCAATGGAAAATTTTAGCTGTTTCAGCACAGTTTTTGTGCAGGTTTCTTTTGCTCAGTATTACTACAAGCAGAAGTCTGGTATTATCTTTCAATGTAATCTATTTTCCCTAAAAGATATTGAGGTGTTTCATTAATGCAGTTAATCAATGCCTGCTAGAAAATACTAAGTATTTAGATAGACTGATGATGTGAAAAAAAATAAAGAAATTTATATTTTTCTTTAGTGCTCTGACCAGAACCTCTGGTAAAATATTGATAGAAACATCAAAGAAATATGTGCACACATAGATGGAAAACGTTGACATATGCCTTGAAGCCTGGTGATAGCTGTGCGATAGTTCTGTAGAAGCTCTTTATCAAGTTGAAGTTGTTCTTTTCTATTCCTTGTTGTTTAGTTTTTTATCCTGAATAAGTATTTGATTTTGGTCAAATGCTTGTTCTGTGTCTATTGAATAACCATATGCTTATATTCTTTATTCTATTAATGTGGTGTAACCTATTAACTGATTTTCAGATGTCAAAGTACCTTTGTACTCCCTTAATAAGTCCCAGTTGATCGTAGGGGCTATGCAACTGGTCTCAGTTTACTAATACACATATTTTGTTGAGGATTTTTACATCTATACATGAAGGATATATTGGTCTGTAGTTTTTATGCTTTGTGTTTTTTCTTTTGATGACTTTGTCTAGCTTTGGATATAGAATAATGAAGACTTAAAGAAGGAGAAGCTTTCCCTTCTCCATTTTTCAAAGGTTTGTCAAGGATTTTTTTTTCTTAATATTTGTGTAATTTACCAGTTCCATACACGGGGCCTGGGGTTTTCTTTGTGAAAAGAGTTTTAATGCCTAATTCAGTCTGTTTACTTGTGATAGATATGTTCAGTTTTTTCTTTTGAGTCTGTTTAAGTAGTATGTGTTTCAGCTAAGTTGTTTAATTTGTTAGTAATGAAGTTATTAGTCATAGTACACTATAATTTTTTAACTACTGTAGCAGAAAGAGTTACAGCTTCATTCTTGATTTTGACAATTTGTCTTCCTTCCTTTTTTCTTGGTCAACTTAGCTGAAAGTTCACAATTTTATCGTTCTTTCAAAGAACTAACTTTTGACTTTACTGATTTTTCTCTCTGTGCATGTGTGTGTGTATTTGTTTGTCTTCTATTGTTTTACATTCTAATATGAGTTGCTTCCTTCAGTTTTCTTTGGGTTTAGTTTATTTTGCATTTTTTCAGTTTTTTAAGGTGGAATCTTACATTGTTGCAAAACTTTTCTACTATAAGTATTTAAAGATATAGATTTCATTCTAATCACTGTTTTAGCCGCATTTCAGAGCTTTGGGCATGTGTTTTTCTTTCACTTATTTCAAAACATTTTGTTTTCTTTCCTCAGTGCATTTTCCTTTGATGCATGGATAATGACATCAAATATTTAGAAGTATATTAGTATATTAGGTGTCTACTCTTCAATTTCCACATATTTTCAAATTTCTCAAATTCACATTGTTGAATTCCAATTTAATTCTTTTGTAGTTGGAGATCATACCTGTTACTATTTCAGAGCTATCAAATTTATAGGACTTGTTTGTGGTCTACCACATGACCTATCATGGGAAGTGTTCCTTGTGCCCTACAAAAGAATTTATGTTCTGTTACCTTTGAACAGATTGTTCTATAAATGTCAGGTCAAATTGTTTCATAAATGTCTATAAATATCAGGTCAAGTTGCTGGATACTGGTGTTCAAGTTTTCTATACTCCGTGTTGAGCCTCTGTTTTGTTGTTTTGTCAGTTATTAAGAATAGGCTATAAGAGTAACCAACTATGGTTAGAATATCTTATTTTAATTCTGTCAGTTTTTCCCCTGTGTATTCCCCTGTGTACAGTTCTGAGTATGTATACATTTATAATGATTCTGGCATTTTTTCCTCTAGTAATACTTCTTAAAGCCTACTCTTTCTGATATTAATATACCAAATTTGCTTTTGGTTACTGCATGTTGTTTTCCATTCTCTTTACTTTCAAACTATTTGTGCTTTTAAATGTAAAGTATATCTCTCCTGGGCAGCATGTAGTTGGATACTGTTCTGTTATTCAGTCTGATAGTTCCTGTCTTCCTATTTCAGTGTTTATTCCATTTTTATTTGAAGTAATTATTAATATGCCTGGATTTATTTCTTCCCTCTGTCATTTATTTTCTCCATACCTCATGTCATTTTCTTCATTTGCTCCCACTTTACTCTCTTCTTTGTTAAATAGGTATTGTAATGTATTTTTGTATAGTTATTGTATTCTGTATTTTTAGTTGTTTTCTGAGTACCCTAGGGACCACAAAATTATCTTAATTGCTACATTTAATGTTCGATGACCAGTAGCTTATTTTTGATAAAAATACTTTATAATGGTACAGCCCCATTTTCTCCTCTCTCCTGTGTTCTGTTATTGACACAAATGTGTTAAAACCCAGTGTTACAGTATAGTGATTACTGCTTTATGCAATCATATGTCTTCTCAAGAATTGTAGAAAAGACAGGTTTATATAGTCATATAGTCTTTTATACATACTTGTCTTTTCTGATGTTCTGTGTTTCTTTGTGTTTAGGCTCTGCATTGTTTGTGTCTTATATCATTTCCTTTAAGCTTGAAAAAGTTTCTTTGGAGTATATTCTGTAAGTTGAATCTGCTAGCAATGAGTTTTCTCAGTCTTTAATTTGGTATTGTCATGATTTTGCTTTGCTTTTGTTGAAAAGTAGTTTTGCCAATTTAGAATTATTCTGACCTATTTTTTAGTATTGGATTGGATGTTGCTCCTTTGCCTTCTGGCCTCCATTCTTTTCTGATAAGTGAGCCATTAATAGTCTGGTCCCCTGTTTGTGATCATTTGTTTTTCTCTTGCTGTCAAGATTTTCTCTTTATATTTGGATTCAGTAGTTGGACTTTATGTGTTTAAGTGCAAACGTCTTTATGTTTATCCAGCTGTGGTCTTTGAATTTCTCGGATACGTAGACAAATTGTTTTCCTTTAAATTTGAGTTTTGGCTATTATTTCTTTAAATTTTTTTCTCCCTCTTTCTCATCTCCTTTTGGGACTCCCTTTACATACATATCAGTACAGTTGATGTTATTCTACAGGTATCTTAGCACTTTGTTCATTTTCCTTCATTCTTTAAACATGATTATGTTGATTTCTTTTAATATGGTTAAAATAACTGCTTTGGAAGTCTTTGTCAGCTAAATCCAACCTCTGAACACACTCAGAGGCAATTTCTGTTGACTAATTTTTCCTAAGCATATGTCATTCTTCTCTCTTTCTTAGCATGTCTCATAAATTTTTTGTGAAAATTGGACATTTTAGATAAACTCTAGATTCTGATTTTTCATCTCTAAGTAGTTACTTTTGACTTGTTTCTTTATTTTTTTTGTTGTTCATTTAGTAATTTGCTTGGACTAAATCTGTGGAATCTCTTCCCTACAAAATGTACTGCTGATGCCTCTGCACAGTTATTTAATTATTATTAATCTCTATTATTATCCCCCTGGTTTCCTAGGGGGTCACACATTTGTCTACTTAGCTTAGTATCAGTCGGTCAGTGATTTGTAAAATATTTTCCTTCAATACCTCAAACCAGCAAGGTTTCCACTCTGCCTGTCTGTCTGTGTGGGTTGGGAAACATGTTTCGAGTTTAGGTAATGTTTAGGTCCATCACAGCTTTTACTTTCTACTAGGACTTCTCATGTCTTACTGCCTATTTAAACAGGCTCAGAGTCAGCCAGGACTGTATGGACAGCTTTCCATCTCGCTTATGTTTTTATGTCACCTTCCTATTGGCTAGAAATGTGCAGCCCCTCTATGGCTGTTTATTTTCTCGATCTCTTTGTTAAATCCCCTGGGCCCAGGTGTCCAGCTCTGAGACCACTACTCTACTAACACTATGATAGAAGTGAAGTTTTTCCGCAGTGCCTGTGGCTTAGTGGCTAGGGCACCGGCCCCATATGCCGAAGGTGGCCAGTTCAAACCCAGCCCCGGCCCAAACTCCAACAACAACAAAAAAAAGAAAAGTTAAAAGAAATGAAGTTTTTTCAAGCTCAGTTCTTAAGTGAGCTGGGCGGCACCTGTGGCTCAGTGAGTAGGGCGCCGGCCCCATATGATGAAGGTGGCGGGTTCAAACCCAGCCTTGGCCAAACTGCAAAACAGAAAAATTAGCCGGGCGTTGTGGCGGGTGCCTGTAGTCCGAGCTACTCGGGAGGCTGAGGCAAGAGAATCGCCTAAGCCCATGAGTTGGAGGTTGCTGTGAGCTGTGTGATGCCACGGCACTCTACCGAGAGCGATAAAGTGAGACTCTGCCTCTACCAAAAAAAAAAAAAAATCCTTAATCAAGTGAGCCTTCTCTAGCAATGATATTGATAGGCTCACCTTGATTTTCTTTGACCTGGGGGGATGGAGGTCAGGAGTTTTGCTTAAGAGGGGTATAGGAGAAAGGTCCAGATAAGAATCTTATAAACTCTTACTGCGCTGACCTGAAGTCCAGTTATTTTTTGTAATCACTTCTCGATTTGTTTTATGCCTTTGGTCTTTGGTTGACTTACAGAGTTTTAATATGTTTATTTTGACAAAATTTGGGGGGGTTTAATTATTGCTTATTGGGAAGAGGATCCACTAAGCTCCTCACAGCATCATGTATTTTGTAACATCACCCCAGATTCACAAGTAATGCCACCAGCATAGTCAACTCTGACTTAAAAATGACATTGGATTTTGATTTATGTTAACTTCATGGAGACGAATTAACTTTTCATTTTGGTTTAGTTGATGTTTTCATTATAATAGCATCTATTTTCTCATTCATTTGTTGAGTATAAATTACGTTTTGGGATCTGCTCTAATTTCTAAGATGTAAAGATGTATGAGAAAGTTCCTGCCTTCCATGAATTCACAGTCCAATGAGGAAGAAAAACTAAAAATGACAATTATAGTAATTTGCGATACATCCTAATACGTGATGTTATATAACAGTGAGGAGAATACTGTGGGGTGACATCGAGAAGACGTACCTGTCTCTAGTAAGAGCTCACAAACCTGCTGCATTTGCTTGAGATTCAGAAGGGTAAGAGAGAACCAAACAAAAAGGGTGCCGGAGGGAGGACCTTCTGAGCATGGAAGCTATTCAAGTGAGAATGAGGCTCAGGGTCAAGTAGTACCTGGAAACTCAGACTTTAGGGGGCCCCTGGGGACCAGCAATAGATGGAACTTTGCTGAAGGGTATATTTACACCTACTGAGCATTCTAGCCTTGATTTTCTGGACCACCACATGTCATCAGGGTCTTTAATGATCAAATTGGTTTTGCTTTCTTTTTGTCTTGGAATTATCTCTGGCAGCTCTGTGGAACATCTGACGGTGGGGAGGCAGGGACAGATAATAAGTCAATCAAATAGACTTTTTACCTCTTTTGGCTGAGAGAGGGGATGAGTGTGAGAAGAGAGAGTGGCAAAATTAAAAAGAGCTTCGTGACATAATATGGACCAGATTGGCTGACATTGAAATAAGGAAGGGTGCATGTGGCACGTTGGGTAGAGAGGATACATCAGAGGGATGAGGGGAAGAGATAGCCCCTGAGAGAGCTGACAAACAAGAAATTGACCTAAACAAGTAACTAAAATGCCAGAGAGGCTATGAGAATGAATCCCTGGAAAGAGGAGATGTAAAGAGAGAGAATCCAGGGAAGAGCAGTGATGCAGAGACCTGAGTGACCAGGCTAGAATGAAAGTTTTAGCAAAGGCCATGTGGTAGATCCCAAACAGATTTTCTGAGCTGCCCAATGTGTAGGAAAAATGACTTAATCTAATATCCATGCCTTAAGTTTGGGTGAGGCTGGAGCTACATGAGGTTCCAATCCAACAGGGTCCTATAAGCACTCTTTTACTTTTCTTAAAAATTTGGAATAATCTAAACCCATATTGAAGTTTTATCAAGATATTTCAAGGATAATGGTATTGATTAATAATTCTGTCCCCACCTAATGTACTTCCTGTGACTAACTCAGACTCTGCACAGAGACCTTCGTTAACTCCGAAATCATTCAGGAATTATTTGGAAAGCAACTCCTTAAAAACCTAATAGTACTGCCAAAGTGTTAATGTACTTTTTCAAAGCATAAGAAGCTCGGCAGATATAAATGAATGTGATGACTATTCATAAAAAAAAAAAAATGATGATGACATTCCATGTCTCCAATCTGCACTTTTTAAAGAGGTCTCTTTTTGTGTGTGAGATTCTATAAGCTGATTTTTCCTGCTCATAACATTCTAATGTTTTCAATTGCCAACTATCCAGATTTGCGGTTGGTATGAATCAGGATTTTTTTTATTTAATTAACTCAGCTTCTCTGTCACCCATCATAATTAATCTATTCTATCTTAATTGCCTTTTCATTTCCAAATACAATCGTCATATATTAATACAAATATAGGAAAATCTGAGCCATTTTGGTAATATAAATCCCAGCATCGAATGCCCATCAGAGAAGTGCATTCACTTCCTTCACATATTTGGAAAAGTTTAAAATAACATGGTTCATATTCTGCCACAAACACTAGGGAAGAAACCAGTATTTCAATTCATCCATTTACCTCATGACACCAACTTCTTAAATCCCATTTTCATTTCCAGAAATGTTGCATAGTCTTGCTTTTAAATCCATCCGATGACCAGTTGTAACAGAGGAAGCCTTTCTGTTTCTGGAAGTAATTGCAGGGTGGCGATGCCTGCCAGCCCATGTCCATCACTGGGGAACATGTGTGGTTCTTTTCATTCACTCATTCATTAATGGAGCATGATTGTAATCAGGGAAGATGCAATGGTTAATGGGACAAAAGAAGGTTCCAGCTCCCCTTGAGCCCACATTTCAGTGGGAGAAACAAACAGTAATCAGACAACAATAGCTAGGAGTATTGTACAAAGAATTTAAATAAGGTGGTGGTTGATAGTGGTTCAGCAGCTTCTGTAGCTGGTGTGCTCAGAGAAGGCCTCCCTGAGGAGGGGACATTAAAGTTGACATTTGGATGACAGGAGATGCCAGGAGAAGATCACAGGATGAAGTATTCCAAGAGGACAACGGAGGCTCAGTGGGAGTGTGATCCAAGATATAAATGAAGGCTAGTTCTGCCGGAGGGAAGTAAACAGGAGAAGTGGTAAGAAGTGAGCTTGGGGAGAGAGAGAACATTCAACATAAGGAGTGTGGATTCCATTCCAAGTTCCATGAAGAACTATTGGTGGCTTATAAACAAGGTAGTGATGTGATCTGATTTACATTTACATTTTGCACACATCAGGCCAGCTTCTTGGAGATTGAAGGGAGTGAGTATGAAAACAAAGAGATGGAGTGCAGAGGGAAGATGAATGTGGCTTGCATCAGGTAGCAGAAAGGACAGAAGAAGATTGATTCAGGATGCGTTCAGAGGCAAAGCAAGAGAATTTACTGATGAGCTGCTACTGAAGGGCAAATTACAGGAAGTGAAGAATCCATCAGTGATAACTCAAGTTTTTTTATTTTATAAGCCTTAAGACATCAGCATTCCTGAGTTGTTTTGTGTATTTATTACATTGGTCATTTTCCAAGGTCAATTTTTATCATAGTTGGATATTTCCATGATTAGAGCAAAGTATGGTGTGTGGATTTCTGAATTCAAAAAGTCCAGGTTTTCCAGCTTCCTGCTCATTATGATCTGCGCTAGTTTCTTAACTACTCTACCCTCGAGTTTCCTTGTCTAAAGAAAAATCAGAATAATAGTTTTACCTGTTTCACAGGGAGTTGTCAGAAGTGACAGAAGGAATGCAACTAGAAGTACTTAGCACACTGCCGCGCTGCGGTCCCACTCAGTAGTGTTGGTCGTGAGGTGCTGTCCTTCTGTGTTATGCTCCTTACTGTTGTACATTTAGGTGTCAGTGTCTACAGAGTTACATGAACATTTTTAAAGAAACAAGACATTTCTGTTCCTTAAATTCTTCCATAACTACTTCATGTATCATTTAGTACTATTTTCCAGAGTTTCTTAACAGTGATTCTCGTGGGATGGATGCTTATCGTACACATCTGGTAGTGTTTATTTTTAAAGTGACTTCTTTGCTATTTGGGCTTTAAAACTCTGCTAAGGGCTCTCAGAGAGATTTATTAAATATCATCAGCTTTATTATGAAATTATCACTTTCAGCTCTTAAAAATGAGGCAAGCGAGGATGGGCATCGGATGTCCAGATTATGTAAATTATATGTAAATTACTCTATGGCCTCCACCGTCGCCGTATACCATGTGGGTCCTGTTCAAATGTACCTTTCCCAGGTGGGTAGCCTCCTTTCTCTTTGGGCTTAGAACCACATTGGATCTAAGGTTGGGGACGACCCTGTTTGTTTTGATCACGGGGTCATCTAGAAGACCTTGTATTCCTCTGGATTTTAGATTTCCACATTAACCCTGGTTCCTGTCACTCTGCCAGCCTGCAGCTGCATTTCAGATGCCCCTGGTTGGTTATTTTCTTCTCAAAATAGGCTTGAGAACAGTAGGAAAATAGAATAGGTCAGCACAGCATACGACTGAGTTCATAGTCAGATGTGCTTTTCAATAATGAGGAAATTCTTTTAAATTATTCTCTGTGTTAAAAATTATATGGTGTGGGGCTGCTCCTGTGGCTCAGTGAGTAGGGCGCCAGCCCCATATGCCAGAGGTGGTAGGTTCAAACCCAGACCCTGCCAAAAAAAAAAAAAAACCAAAAAAAATTATATGGTGTGCAAGTGTCACATAGTTACATAGTGTAAGTGATACGGTTATGTCTGGAATTGAAGTACATTTAGCAAATGGCACTTTTCATGGGATAACACATTAAACCAATTTTTGAGAGCTGTGCTTCTTGGGTCTCACTGAAGTTAGTTCGGCAAGGAATACCTTCTCTTTGCTGTAAAAACCTTAGAGTGTCATCACTGATACAGCACAATTGTTCCAGCCAGCATCCCTTTAGCATTCCTTTCTATGCAGAATATTCAGCATTAAATATGTGCATGTTTTATGATTCTACATATGTTTCAGGTTCTCTGTTTCTTCTATTTTTTAAATGACAGGAGATAATTTTAAAAATATTTTATTACGGAGTCTTAAATGGTATAGCACAAGTAAAACAGTTCTTGTCTGTGATGTAACAGAAAGTCGCTCAGCCCAGGGTGGGAGATGTTATTATTTTAAACTCCACTGAGTGGTCAACTGTCCAGTGGGTGAGATCTGCCAGTTTTTGATGTTTGCTTCCACACCGTGTTGAACTTTATAAAAGTTGCATTATTTCTGAATGCTTTAAGTAATAATGGTATAGCCTGAATTTTTTGGAAAGCAGTAACAAAATTTGTGTATATTTGTATGGTTTTAAACTTTTATATTTCCTGGAGCCAAAGTACCTAATGTCCCTACCATGCTTTTTTCTACCTTTTACAAAGACGGTGTGTTTAGAGCTATTTAAGAGTTCCAAGTGGAGGTCTATCTGGGCACAAAGAATCAACTGTGAATTCTCAGCCCTACCAGCAAACATAGGACTGGCCAGTGGTCCACTCTGCAGGATTCTTCAGCGTGGCTGGTGGGAGCATCTCTGTGGAATTAAGAGCAGATCTAAGACTGGGCATGGTAACTCTTCCCTGTAATCCCAGCACTCTGGGAGGCGGAGGTGGGTGAACTGCTTGAGCTCATGAGTTCGAGACCATGCTGAGCAAAAGCAAGACCCCATCTCTAACACTAGTCTGGCATTGTGGTGGCACCTGTACTCCCAGCTACCCAGGAAGCTGAGGCAAGAGGATCACTTGAAGCCAAGAGTTGGAGTTGCTGTGAGCTGTGATGCTACAGCACTCTATCGAGGGCAACTGAGTGAGATTCTGTCTCAATAAAAGAAAAGAAAAAGAGCAGATCTATACCAGCAGCCAGATATCTTCTTATTTGACAACTCAGCACCCCGTGTTAACTATACTAATGTTAGTGTTTTAAGTTTTCCTTTTAATACTCCTATGAAAATACTCACTTTTTGTATGTTTGTTTTTCTACTACAGACACAGGAGCAGAAAGGCAGGCATTAAGAGAAAACGTGTATCCTAAACTGAGAGAATTCTGCAGAGAAAACTATGGATTGGAATTTCAGGTAACTCTACTATAATAACTTCACTTTGAGTTATATCAGCCAAATAACCAGTGTTTATTTCTTGTCATAACTTGAGTGCAATAAAAAATACCTTTTAAGCCTTGAAAATTTTCATTTCTTTAAAAAGAAAGAGTAAAAAGAAACATGGGCAAATGGAAATAAAATATTCAGGTATTTTTCATGTTTTGTACTTTAATGCTGCACTTCTTGGACCCTGCTTGCCACTGCCTCATCTTTTTCTTTGAACTACATTTATTTAATCTTTTGACAGCCCCCACTGTTATCAAAACGTAAAGCTTGCTAAAGCCCTCCTGAGTGTAAGCAATGGGTTCTAAAAAGGTTTTGCACCTAAAAAATCAAGATCAACTTTTTCAAATTTCCTTTCAGCAGCCCAGCCTGCCTTTGCCTTCTGATCTTGCCTTTTAGCTGTTTTCCCCGCCCCCTACAGGCTGCATTTTATTTAGTTTTTTGTATTAAATTTAATTTTTTATTAAATCATAACTGTGTATGCTTATGGGATATGATGTGATGATTTGATATACAATGGGGAATGCGTAAATCAAACTGATTAACATAACCGTCATCTCACTTATTTTTTTGTAGTAACACGTGTATAATTTACTCTCAGTTGTTTTGAAATGTACCATTGCATTGTGCATATTAGGCGAGGTCCTACCAAATGCTCTCCCATCCCCCTCTACAATGTGGCATTGCAAATGAATACAGCCTTTTTGGTAAGAAGTATGGCGAATTCTTAAAAAATTCTTTTTTTTTAATTATTTTTTATTTTTATAAAATCATAATTGTGTACATTGGTGCAATCATGGGGCGCAATGTGCTGACTTCATATACAATCTGAAATATTTTCATTGAACTATTTAACATAGCCTTCATGGCCCTTTAATCACTAAATGAAGACATTTATATTCTGCATTTAGTAATTTTCACTTGTACCCTTCTAAGATGCACCGTAGTGTGATCCCACCAATCACCCTCCCTCCACCCATCCTCCCCCCTCCCCTCCCCTCCCTTGCCCCTTTCCCCATCCTTGTGCTATAACTGGGTTTTAGCCTTCATATGAAAGCTATAGATTAGCTTCATAGTAGGGCTGAGTACATTGGATACTTTTTCTTCCGTTCTCGAGATAGTTTGCTAAGAAGAATATGTTCCAGCTCCATCCATGTAAACACAAAAGAGGTAAAGTCTCCATCTTTCTTTAAGGCTGCATAGTAGTCCATGGTATACATGTACCACAATTTATTAATCCATTTGTGGGTCAGTGGGCACTTGGGCTCCTTCCACGACTTAGCAATTATGAATTGGGCTGCAATAAACATTCTGGTACAGATATCTTTGTTATAATGTGATTTTTGGTCTTCTGGGTATGTACCAAGTAAAGGAATTATAGGATCGAATGGAAGATCTATTTTTAGATCTCTAAGTATTCTCCAAACATCCTTCCAAAAGGAATATATTAGTTTGCATTCCCACCAGCAATGTAGAAGTGTTCCCTTTTCTCCGCATCCACGCCAGCATCTCTGGTTTGGGGATTTTGTTATGTGGGCTAATC
>CAUYRH010103539.1:0-17610 GCA_963574655.1 Perodicticus potto | reverse complement strand
AAATTGACTAACATAACCATCACTTCACTTATTATTTTTTGTGGTAAGACGTTTATAATATACTCTTAGTTGTTTTGAAATATACCCTTGTGTTGTGCACATTAGGTGAGATCCCACCAAATACCACTCTCCACTTGCCCCCCACTCCTTTTTTTCTGGACTACTTTGTGTTTTATCATTCGTATGAATGTGTAAGTGATTATATATTGGTTTCATAATAGTATTGAGTACGCTGGATACTTCCCCACCCCCAATTCTTGAGATACTTTACTGAGAAGAATATGTTCCAGCGCCATCCAGGTAAACATAAAAGATGTAAAGTCTCCATCTTTTTTATGGCTGCAAAGTATTCCAAGGCATACATATACCACAGTTAGTTAATCCATTCATGGATTGATGGGTATTTGGACTGCTTCCACAATTTGGCAATTATGAATTGGGCTGTAATAAACATTCTGGTACAAATGTCTTTTCTGTAAAATGATTTTTTTTTTTTTTTTTTTAGAGACAGAGTCTCACTTTGTTGCCCTTGGTAGAGTGCCGTGGTGTCACAGCTCACAGCAACCTCCAGCTCTTGGGCTTAGGTGATTCTCTTGCCTCAGCCTCCCGAGTAGCTGGGACCACAGGCCCCCGCCACAATGGCTGACTATTTTTTGTTGCAGTTTGACCAGGGCCAGGTTTGAACCCACCACCCTTGGTATATGGGGCTGGTGCACTACTCACTGAGCCACAGGCACTGCTCAAATGATTTTTGTTCATCTGGGTAGATACCTAATCATGGAATTGCAGGATCAAATAGTTAGTCAACTTTTAGTTCCTTGAGAATTCTCCAGACCTCTGTCCAAAAAGGCTGTATTAGTTTGCAATCCCACCAGCAGTGTAGAAGTGTTCCCTTCTCTCCAAATCCATGCAGTTTGGGGATTTTATGATGTGGGCTGATCTTCTTGGAGTTAGTTGATCTCTCAATATGGTTTTGATTTGCATTTCTCTGATGACTAAAGAGAATGAGCATTTCTTCATGTGTTTTTTGACCATTCACCTGTTGTCTTCAGAGAAGTTTCTGTTCAAGTCTCTTGCCCACAAAGAAATGGGGTTGGTTGTTCTTTTTTTTTTCTTGTGGAGACAGTCTTACCTTATCGCCCTCGGTAGAGTACCATGGCATCACACTGCTCACAGCAATCTCCAACTCCTGGGCTCAGGCGATTCTTCTGCCTCAGCCTCCCAAGTAGCTGGGACTACAGGAGCCTGCCACAATGCCCTGCTTTTTTTTGTTGTTGTTGCAGTTTGGCTGGGGCCGGGTTTGAACGCACCACCCTTGATGTATGGGGCCGGCGCCCTATCCACTGAGCCACAGGCGCTGTCCCTGTTTGTTCTTTTCTTACTGATTGATTAATTTGAGTTCTCTGTAGATTCTAGTTATCAGATCTTTGTCAGAATCATAACGTGTAAAAATCTTCTCCCATTCTGAAGGCCGTTTGCTTTACTTGCAGTGCCCTTTGCTGTGCAGAAGCATTTTAGCTTTATCAGATCCCAGTAATATATTTTTGGTGTTGCTTCAATTGCCAGGGGGCTCCTCCTCACAAAATATTTTCCCAGGCCAATACCTTCAAGTATTTTCCCTGCACTTTCTTCTAGTATTTTTATAGTTTCATGGCTTAAATTTAAATCTTTTATCTAGTGAGAATCAATTTTTGTTAGTAGCGAAAGGTGAGGATCCAGTTTCGGTCTTCTACAGGTCACTAGCCAGTACTCCCAGCACTTTGTTAAATAGGGAATCTTGTGCAATGTATGTTTGTGTTAGGTTTATTAAAGATCAAATGATGATATGTGGCTGGGTTCATCTCCAGATTCTCTACTCTGGTCCATATTTCTATATCTTTATTTTTGTGCCAGTACCATGCAGTTTTGATCACTATAGATTTATAGTGTAACCTAAAGTCTGATAACATGATGCCTCCTGATTTGTTTTTATTTATGAATAGTGTATTGACTATTTGAGATTTTTTTCTGCTTCCATGTAAGATGAAGTACTATTTTTCCAAGTTCTCTAAAGTATGACATTGGTGCTTTGGTAGGGATTGCATTAAATCTGTAGATTGCTTTGGGTAGTGTGGACATTTTAACAATGTTGATTCTTCCCAGACATGAGCATGTATGTTTTTCTATTTGTTAGCATCTTCAGTTATTTCTTTTCTCAGGGTTTCATAATTCTCATTATAGAGATCTTTCATGTCCTTTTTTAGTTAAATTCCCAGGTATTTCATCTTCTTTGGCACTATTGTAAAAGGAATAGAGTTCTTGAGTATATTTTTGGCTTGACTATTGTTGGTATATATAAAAGCTACTGGTTTGTAAATATTGATTTTGTATCCTGAACCACTGCCATATTCCTTGATCACTTCTAAGAGCTTTGTAGTTGAGTCTCTGGGGTTTTCCAGGTATAAGATCATGGGGTGTCATCTGCAAAGAGTGAGAGTTTGACCTCCTCTAACCTCATTTGAATTTGATCCCCTTCTCTTCCTGATTGTGATGGCTAGGACTTCCATTACTATGTTGAATAGCAGTGGTGACAAAGGGCATCCTTGTTTAGTTCCAGTTCTGAATGGAAATGTTTTCAATTTTACTCCATTCAATGTGATATTGGCTGTGGGTTTGTTATAATGGCCTCTATCAGTTTAAGAAACGTCCCATCTAAGCCTATTTTCTTAAGTGTTCAAATCATGAAATGATGATGGATATTATCAAAAGCTTTTTCTGCATCAATTGATAGAGTTATATGGTCTTTGTTTTTTATTTTATTTATGTGGTGTATTATATTTATAGATTTATGTATGTTGAACCAACCTTGCAACCCTGGGATAAAACCAACTTGACTGTGATGTATAGGATCTTATTAAATATTTTTGCATTGATATTCATTAATGATATTGGTCTGTAGTTTTCTTTCTTTGTTAGATCCTTTCCTGCTTTGGGGATCACAGCGATATTTGCTTCAGAGAACGTGTTGGGGAGGATTTCTTCTTTTTCTATGTTTTGGAAAAGGTTATGTAATAGTAGACATACTAGTTCCTCTTTGAAGGTTTGGTAGAATTTTGATGTGAAGCCATCTGGTCCCAGACTTTTCTTTTTGGGGAGAGTTTGTAGAGTTGATGCCATTTCAGTGTTTGATATAGGTCTATTCAAAATTTCTAACTATTGCAGTGCAGTAAGATATGAAATTGTTCATATCCGTTAGGGTCTGCTTTACAAATTAAGGAGCATTCAGGTAGGGTGCATCCATGTTAATTATTGAACTCTTGTCATGGTGAGTGTTTCCCTTCACAAATATGTAGTGTCCATCCTTGTTTTTCCTTATATTTGTTGGTTTAACTCCTATTGTATCTGCAAAGAAAATTGCAACCCCTTTTTTTCTGATTTCCATTTGCCTGTATTATAGATGTCCATCTCTTCACCCTGAGTCTATTTTAATCCTTTAAGGAAAGATGAGATTCTTTTTTTTTTTTTTGAGACAGAGCCTCAAGCTTTCACCCTGGGTAGAGTGCTGTGGCATCACAGCTCACAGCAGCCTCCAATTCCTGGGCTCAAGTGATTCTCCTGCCTCTGCTTCCCAAGGAGCTGAGACTACAGGTGCCCACCACAATGACTGGCTATTTTTTGGTTGCAGCTGTCATTGTCATTTGGAGGGCCTGGGCTGGATTCAAACTCGCCAGCTCAAGTGTATGTGGCAGGTGCCTTAGCCACTTGAGTCACAGGTACCAAGCCAATAAGATGAGTTTCTTGTATGCAGCAGATGTCTGGTCTGAGTCTATGTATTCAGCCAGCCAACTCTTGCCTGTTTTGAGGACAATTTAAGCCATTCACATTAATTGAGAGAATTGATGGGTATTGTAATGTTTTGGCTATTATATTTTTCAAATGTTCAGTGTGTATTTTTAATTCTTTCACCATTGTGGAAGTTAGGTTTTGTTCAATAAATTCTGGAAAAGTTTATTTTGGTGGTAGACCATTGTGCTGTTCTTATGGAAAATGGGTCTGAGTATTTCCTGGAGAGCTGGTTTAGTTATGGCAAATTTCCTCAACATGTATATGTCAGTAAAGCATTTTATTTCTCCATAACAAATGAAACTCAGTTTAGCTGGATACAGGATCCTTGGCTGAAAGTTGTTTTGTTTCAGAAGATTGAAGGTCGATGACCATCCTCTTTTGGCTTGAAAAGTTTTGGCTAAAAGATCTGTAGTCATTCTAAGATTTCTCCCTTTGTAGGTAATGCTTTTCTTATTTCTGGCTGCTTGCAGGATTTTCTCCTTCATATTAACTTTGGCAAAGTTAATTACAATGTGTCAAGGAGATGCTTTATTTGGATTGAGTCTTGCTGGGGTTCTGAAACTATCTACTGTCTGAAACTATCTCTTGCAATGTTTGAGAAATTCTCCTCCATTGTATCTTGGAATAGAGCATCTGTGCCTTTAGGACCATCCTCTTCTCTTTCTCTCTCTCTTTATTGTTGTTATTTTTTTGAGACAGAGTCTTACTATGTCACCCTTGGTAGAGTGCTGTAGGCATCACAGCTCACGGCAACCTCAAACTCTTGGGCTTAAGTGATTCTATTGCCTCAGCCTCCTAAGTTGTTGGGACTACAGGTGCCTTCCGCAATGCCTGGATATTTTCTCATTGCAGTTGTCATTGTTGTTTAGCTGGCCTGGGCTAGGCTTGAACTCACCAGCCTCGGTGCATGTGGCTGGTGCCATAACCACTATGCTATGGGCACCGAGCCCATCCTCTTCTCCTTCAGGAATTTGTCAGATGTTTAATCTTTTAGAATGGTCCCACAACTCTCTCAGGGAATGTTTTGTTCTTCTTTTCCATTTTTTCTGCCTCTTTGAATGCTTAGGATCATTCAAAAGCCTTGTCTTCAGTTTCTGAGATCCTTTCTTCTGCCTGCTCAACTCTATTACTGAGGGATTCTACTATATGTCAAAGCCCCTTGAATAATATTTTCACTTCCTTGAGCTTATATCTTTTCTCATTATATCCATATCCCTGGTGTCTTTGAATTCATTAATTTCTTGAGACAACTTCTGAACCACTCTTTGGATTCCTATTTTCATCCTTTCCTCCATTCTATTCATCTTATTTGCTATCCATATTCTGAATTCTATTTCTGACAATTCAGCCATTTGTCTATGAATGGCATCTTCTGTTGCATCTCCTTTGTCATTCCTTGGGGGAGTTGATCTACTCTGATTATTCATGTTGCCAGAGTTCTTCTGCTGGTTCTGCCCCATGAGTATTTTCTGAGATTGGTGAGATTGGATTGGGGGGCCCAGGAAGTAGAATTAACCAGCCCTTTACCAGTGAATTGGGGCTTCTGATTGTGGCTTTTCTCTTACAGCCTTACAAAAGTCTCTTTGTGAGTTGCAGCCAGAGACTCTGAGGACCTGCTTGGTGAGCACAAGCTGGTTCTGTCTTGAAGTCAGTCAACCTCTACCCAATCCTAATGAATTATAGTATTAGGCTGAAATCTCAGCTGGGAGAGATACAAGCAACTGTGACTTCCCGCTCCTCACCAGCAATAGCTGGAGGAGGAGAATCAATTCTTTCTCACTACAAAACAATTGCTGTTCAACCTCAGAGGCTCCCTGGGTGGAAAACCCAGGTTGAGAGTTCTAATCAGCTTGTCCTGGGAAGTACAATGACTTCTCAACAGGGAGAGTTCAAAAGGTCTCCAGTGCCTGATAGTAGAAATCCACAGTTAGTTCTGTCCTACAAACCCGAGGGAATGTAGCCTGGTCTCTACCAGTGAGCCACCAAGTCAGAAAATGCCTGCCAAAGTCAGAACAGCGGTGTCAGTGCCTCTGCCCTCCGAGCACCATTGCACTTCCCTCTCTCCCCCACATCCCTTTCTTCCTGCACCCCCTGCTTCCACTTATCACTATTTCTGTGCTGCTGTCCAGCAGCCCACACAATGACCAGGCCTCTAAGGGAATTGCCAAACACTCTGGGATCTGCAAGGGGTAGACTTTTAGACTGCACACAAGGGGAGAAGGTTGGACTGGGAGTTCAGAATTGTAGGGAAAATATTTGTTCAGTTTTATGCCTGGCAGGATGATGCCTAAGCTCACAAGTAGGACCTTCCCGGAAAAGAAGGCCTAGTGTTTAGCAGCTCTCTCCTGTGGGGTAAAATGGGGGGTGTTTGTTCCCTGCTCACATGCAGAGAGCCTCCCGCTTGGAGGAGGGGTCTCTTGTCCTCTTGGCAATGGGCTTTGTACTTGGAATTTGTTTTCTTGAATCACTTTTTCTTGGAGTTGCAGCTCACTTCAGCAGAGATGATGTGTACTTGTTTATTTTCTTACTTAGCTTAGCTCTCCACCTTTGGCTTCACTAAGTCCACTTCTGTCCAGTATCTCTCCCTCTGAACAGAAGCCTCTGGTGAAAGCTGCCTATAGTTGACCATCTTCCTCCTTCCCCCAGCTTAGTGAATCTTATGGGAATAATACACCTTAGAGGCAGAAAATAGAATAGCTTCCAGGTGCCCTGGGTAAAGGCTTGGCTCTAAAAATTCATTGATGGCAAATCTTTAGGTTGAATCCTCTGAAACAGCCATGTTTATTAATTAAAAATAATTAACTATCATTGATTTCATAACGTTTCATGTAACAGAAGAAAATGCAAAGAGAAGGTTTGGCTTCCTTTAGAGAATGTACACACGTAACAACCTGGTGTCAGGATTCCTCTATTGGGAAGAGCAGTCTTCGTTTATCAAAATACCCTTGCATTGATATGAAAGGTGAAGTCCCTGTGAATTGGAGGGCAACAATGTAATGTAAGAAAAGTAACAGGAATTGGGAAGGGGTCAGGGTGATGACAGGAAGTGGGGAGGAGAAGGGAAAGGATGAGAGAGGGGAATAGACAGCATCTATATCAAGGGAGGAGGCTGGGCTCTTCTGGGGAGACAATCAGTGAAGGGTTCCCAGAGACCAGAATGGTGAAAAGGTCAATGTCCAATATTTGATTTTTTGTCTTAAGAGACAGTCATTCCATCACCTAAGCTGGAGTTCAGTGGTGTGATCATAGCTCACTACAGCCTTGAACATTTGGGTTCAAGCCATCTACCTGCCTTAGCCTCCTGAGTAGCTAGGACTATAGGTACATGCCACTTTGCCTGGTTACTTTTTAACATTTTTTTGTTGGGCAGCACCTGTGGCTCAGTGAGTAGGGCTCTGGCCCCCTGTACTGGAGGTGGTGGGTTCAAACTCGACCTGGCCAAAAAAACAAAAACAAAAACGCAAAAAAATTTTTTTTGTAGAGTTGGGGGTCTTACTATGTTGTCCAGGCTTATCTTTAACTCCTGGGCTCAAGTGATCCTCTGGCCTTGGCCTCCCAAAGTGCTGAGATTATAGGCATGACCTACCACCTTTGGTCCAATAATTGGATTTAAGTTCCTCAGACCTCCAGTGACAGTCATCAACCCTGTAGTAGTGATTACACTTTGGGGGGCAGACATGGGGCGTGAGGTAACACATCCTAAAAAAGGACAGTATGTGGAAGAGACAGGATGCCACTGAGAGTCCAGAGTGCTATGGCCACAGGAAACCAGAGCCACAATGAGTAGGAGAAATGTAAGTTCTCCTAGAGTTCTCAGAGATATTAGGAAGGATGTTAAGTTTCCTGACACATAGAATAGGGATTCTAGATTTTTTTTTTTTTAGCGACAGAGTCTCACTTTGTCACCCTTGGTCGAGTGCCATGGCTTCATGGCTCACAGCAACCTCCAGCTCCTGGGCTTAGGCGATTCTCTTGTCTCAGCCTCCCGAGTAACTGGGACTACAGGCACCCGCCACAATGCCCTGCTGTTTTTTTGTTGCAGTTCGGCCAGGGCTGGGTTTGGATCCCCCACCCTTGGTATATGGGGCTGGCGCCCTACTCACTGAGCCACAGGCACTGCCCTCTAGGTTTCTTATTACTAAAGATAGGGTGATCCGGGGTGGTTCTTGTGGCTCAGTGGGTAGGGTGCTGGCCCCATATACCGAGGGTGGCGGGTTCAAACCTGGCCCTGGCCAAACTGCAACAACAAAAAAATAGCCGGATGTTGTGGCGAGTGCCTGTAGTCCCAGCTACTCCGGAGGCTGAGGCAAGAGAATTGCCTAAGCCCAAGAGCTGGAGGTTGCTGTGAGCTGTGATGCCCTGGCACTCTACTGAGGGCAACAAAATGAGACTGTCTCTAAAAAAAAAAAAAAAGATAGGGTAATCCTGATAGGATATAAGACTGTCATCTGTGTTATAAGTCCAAAATGGCATTTCTCCTAGGGAAAAGCAAAGGAAGTGAAACAAAAAGGAAGACATAGAGAAAGGAAGGAACAATTGTAAAGAAACTAAAAAACAAACAAAACCCAAGCAAAATGAAAATGAACAATAGCACATGTAAAATCCACACTGCAGCTAGTAAAAAACAGAATTGATGTGGAAAATGGAATCAGCGGGAATGCAAACTTGAAGAGTTCTCTTAGAATGAAGAGAAATAAAGATCTAAATATAATAATGATCAAAGAGAAGATAAGCGATAAGAAGGACAGAGAACAGAACCCGGCCTATAGAGTTGCTTTCTGGTGGTCGAACAATCAAAGATGTAAAGGGAAAATATTTTCCAGAGATGAAGAATTGCAGACTGACTATGTGGCAAAATCAGTGACAGAGATGCTCATGCAGACCTTCCCTGGAGGAAAGTCTTTTTGTGTTTATGTGTGTTTTACCTATAATGATGAAGAAAAGTAGTCTGAGAATTTAGGCAAGAAGAAAAATTGGATGCCTGCTGCCTTTTTTTTTCTAAAAACAGGAAAAAGAGTGGAAAGAAATCTATTAAATATTAATAGTGGTTCTCTCTGAGTTGTAAGGCTGTGGATTATTTTAATTTTCCTCTTTTGTGCTTTTATATTTTTTAAAATTTCTAATATGAGTATATTAATTTAGTATCCTGATAATAAATAATAAATATTAATAACACCTCACCCTTCCTTTGAGGACTGAATATAATAAGATCCCAGTTTCCCCAAGGAACTTTATTAAAAATGATTCCTAACTCCTCTGTACTTGGTTTCCCTCTATGCCTCTTGAGGAATCCCAGGTTGACTTACCGTTATTTGTATGTTTGTCCTTTTCTGCTCACTGCTTCTTGGGGGCAAGTCTTACTCATTTTTGAGTTCTTCATATTACTTACTAAATAACTACTCACATATTTTTTTGAAAGAATGGAAAGCATAGTTGGACATCTGAATTAACTAGCTGAAGACTTACTTTTAAGTATTTATGTTATGATAGTATAGGGTCTGCCCTCCCTTTAAACTCCTGTGAAATGTGTTGACACAATGGATGATCTTCCTGAATTATTTTTAGCATTTTTAGCTGCCAGTGACTTCCAAGTATGCTTTCTTCTTTCTTTTGGGCTTTAAAAGCAACATCAACATTTGCCTTCTAGAGTTCTTTCTGGTTTAGAGAAAAAAAGGTGAAATCTAGGATGCCGAAAGCCTACATGGCATTTTTATTAATTTAAGTTGGCAATTACAAATGAGAAGACCTCCTTTTTTGCCAGAACTGGATGGCTCAGAATCTCAAACCTTGTGTTTTTTCTCAGTTAATACTTGCTATAATAATGCTGCATAATAAACAGCTACAACATCTCACTGGTATACAAGGTCATACATTTATTTCTCACTCACACACCAGCAGGTGGCTGAGGTTCAGCTGTGCTAGGCTGCTTTCAACTGCACTTGGCTCTTTGGGCTTGGGCCCAGTTCTGAACCATAAGTTTCTCACCCTCCAGGTGCGTGTACTTCTCATGGAGAAAGGAAGGAGAATAAAAACTCACTCATGCAAGTGCATTGCATGTCTCTCTACCTGTCTAATGTTCTAACATTCCAGATGCATGTGGCTATAGCAAGTCACATGGCCAAGTCCAATATCAGCAGCATGAAGAAATTACTATACTGCTCCCATGAGACTGTAGGACAAAGGGAAAGCAAATATTTGTTGAACCAGAAGATAATCTAATAGGGTTCAGCACTCTCTGTCTTCATGATTTTTTCTTTGTTGTACTCTTTTTTTTTTCCAAAGGCAAGATCTTGTTCTGTTGCCCAAGTTAGAGTGCAGGCATTGATCATAGCTTACTGAAAGCTCTAATTCCTGGGCTCAAGCAATCCTCCTGCCTTCCTGACTTAGCCTCCTGAGTAGCTGGGACTATAGGTGCATGCCACCTACTGCACCTGGCTAATTTTTCTTTTTTTTTTTTTTGGCCGAGACAACCTCTCACTATGTTGTCCAAGCTGGACTCACACTCTTAGCCTAAAGTGACCTTCCCACTTTGGCTTTCCAAAGCACCAGGATTAAAGGCATAAATCACTGCCCCTGAGCACTCTAAATTTTACTATTCAGATAAATTAAGAGGAAGGAGCAATGGCATTATAAGATGTGGTCCGCCATATTTACCTCTTTCTAAACTTTTACAAGTTCTAGAAAAAGCTGTTCCTAGGTAGTTATTAAATCTGCTGAACATTTTGCAAATTCTGCACTAACCTCATTCCAAGACAGCTCCTTTTTCATTCCAAATATTAAACTTCTGACCATCACCTGCCAGATATTTTATGTAACAAAAAAGCTTTCTTTTGCAATGAATTCCTACCAACACTTTTTAAAAGCTCTTTGCTCATTTGCCTATAATAGCGTCAAGCAAAGCTCTCCAGACAGAGGTTCCAAGAAATGAATAATAATGTGCTTTCCTTCTTTCAAGCAAAGAAAGCAAAAAGTTGATTAAAGAAATATTTTCCACTAGATAGATATCTTCATAATGAAATAAAACTCTTGTTTCTTTGATGTTAATTTGAATTTTATTCAGAACATCCTTAAATGGGCAGAAGCCTAGAGATAGAAGTCAAGGGCACATTTGCAAATTAAAAGCTTTTGCGTTATAATGAAAGAAGTGTACAACATACATTACTTTCCTGCAGAACAGGATTTGAGTCCTGGAAATGCTACTGTTATATAACATAATATAACCTAGCATAATAATCTGTTAACATTTATTAAATAACTAAATTACTATGTTCTGGGTATTTATATGGTGGCACGATGTATCTTCTCTTGCTTAAATGCTCATAATAAGCCTCTGATGTAGATAGCATTATACCCCACCATTTATAATACAACAAAACAGGCTATACAAAAAGATCATAGACGTGTTCTTAATTTAAGGTTAGGGGATAACATAAGAAGACTCAAAATTTCACGTGCCTGGGCATATGTATAGGTATTTTCTGTGTTCAGAGAGAGGGTTGTTCAGCTTCATTATGGAAGTAAAGGCATTGTCAGCATTGACATTGAGCAGAAAAACTTATCTGAGAAGTTTGTTGTATTGATACTTCATCAAATGTACGCTGAAGGGTTCCAAATTCAATGAGCTACTTTCTTATCCTGCCTCAGTCTTTATCATGTTTTGACCATGCTGCAATTTTCTAGTATGTGCTACTGATTTTTACCTCACTCTTGCTTCTACTGGCAGGTCGTTTTAACAGGAAAAGAAAAGATAGGAGTAGGCTATACTCTGATACTGTCCCCCCGTAAGCGTTTTCTGGGCTCCTCTGAAGCAGGAGTACAAATGCTAGGAGCTCCCACCCTCCGGCTGTAATAGAACTTTCTATAATCGATGTGATCTATCTCACGAGTTGATTTGAAGTATCTGAGAGTGTAATCAATTAAGCAAGCTCCAGCTCCACAGCTGGCATCCCACGTCTCTGACATACCGCTTTTACCAGGGGACAGCGGTTTGCTGACAAGAGGTTTTGTTGCTACTTAACACTCCATATATTTTATGAATTTTCGGGATTTGAACTTATGCCTGAAATTGGTTTGAATGATTTTCATCAAAATTAATGGAGTCCCAATACTTAGAAAAAAATTACTTTGTGAACTGTCTTTGTCTTCTAGTTTCAATACTTGTTATTTTTCATTGTCATTTAACTTCAATTCCTTTGATCTTCTTGGTATCATGATGGGTTCTTATTACTCCCAGATTCAAGAATTCAGGACCAAGTGTGTGATTTTGGGCACTGTTGTATGCAGAGAGATGGACTCTACTAGTTGGATACTAAAAAAAAATGAAACAATGCCCTCAGCTTCATTCTTTCTCTGGAGCATTATTCTGTCTGTACAAAGGATTATTCTTGTTATAACTTCTCTCAAAGTGATTGAACAAACTTTTTTTGTTTTCTCTGATGTGCTCCTTGATATTTTGAATGCTGATGATGCTGTTTAAAGTATCTTCAGTCTATTCATCTCACTGACGCCAGGGAGGGTGATATCTTATTTATAGAAATACTAAGTTTCAGGCTAAAGTAGTGCCTTTTCTTTAATAAAAAAGCAAATAAAAAACAGTTTTGGCGATGGACATCTTATTTCAGTTTCGTATTTATTCCTCACTTAAACATGTGAGCTACCAGTATTGATATCTTAAAAGGCCTTGAAAACTACTCGTTTTAAAGGCTTGCAAAGTTGTGGATCAAAGAAATGATGGAAGAAGGAAGAGTATTTCTTTTCATTTCAGATCTATCCACAATGCCTTTTCCCCAGACCACCTTGTCTTTGATTTTCTAATCTTCCTCTTTCCAAGTTCTAACTATCAATGCCAATCACCACTGAGTTTGTATGTATCCTTACTTTGTTATCCTTATTCATAACAATAATAATGAAACAACCATAAAACCTATAAAAATAGTGTGTACAGTTCTAGTTGCATACATTTTAAAAATAGGTTGGAATACATAATTCTGAAAATATATGTATTGAGGTTTGACTCAAGGAGAAGTAGAAAAATTATTGTACATGGCATCCCCAAAGTTGCCTGTAAAGTTGCCATACATATATATATATATTTTTTAACCACTCAAATGTATTTTATTTAGGTTGGTCAGACTCATTACAATTACTCTTTCTTAGATAATTAAGGCAGTATACATTTTTCCTAAATGTTGAAAAACACATCAAGTAATCATCCAAATAATCTCTAGATTCCATGTGTCTTTTTTATTTTTCAAGCTTTCACTATTGTTTTCCCCAAATTATCTCCTTTCAGCATTCCCATAAATGCATCTGGCATGTTTGCAAATCCTTCAATGACATGTTCATGGTACTGGATTTTACCCTGTATCAAAACAACAGATTTAATAAGTTAAGTTCATTCTCAAAGATAAACTCTTCTTACCCTAGCAATAAATTTATCCAGTACATCATGGGAACCTTGAAAATTGCAATGGAAGCCCTGTCCTCTGTGAACTTGAAGTCAATCTGGGGGCAAGATCCATGTACACAGTACATGTAAAGATCACAAAGTGCACACAAGAATTTAAAAATAGATGTTAGATCACAATGAGAAATGTCACAAGGCAGTGATTAAGCTAGTCCTAAAAAAGTTGTATAGTAAAGTTTAATAATGTAATGATCTCAGAAAAGAGCTACCTTCATTACCTCTATCTGGCCCCTGAAAAGGTGGGTCCTAATCAGGACAAGTAAATACCGTGACAGTCTAATAATGTCTTCTCTTCAAGCCAAGGCTCTTCAATATGTGTTTAACATTTGGGAGTATGGGAGGGAAGGGTTTATGTTATTCAGAAAGTTTTCTCATTTCTCTTTCTACTACAAGGCACAGTTTACTAAGTCAGACTAACTTACATTTTCAAAATTTTAAGGGGTCTTATGTAGAGACCTGAGTTACCTGATGCCAGATTTCCCCTAATGTATTCTAGTGATGGTTTAATACCCTTTATGGATTTATGGAAAAGATTATTTGCTTGAAGTCACTCAATTAGAAGTAGAGGAGCTGAGATTTGAACTCTTGACTTGAAGCCCCAACTCATTCCTGCTCTTGAAGAGGCAAAGAATCTGGATAGGGTGGAAAGCTAGAATCCAATTTAAAGCTTAAAAATAGAGAATGAAGGCTTGGCGCCCATAGCACAATGGTTATGGCACTGGCCACATGTGCTGAGTCTAGCAGGTTCGAACTCAGCCTGGGCCAGCTAAAAAAAGCAGTGACAACCACAACACAACGACAAAAAAATAAAATAGCCAGGTGTTGTGGCAGGTGCCTATAGTCCTAGCTAAAAAGCTAGGGAATGAGATTAAAAAAATAAAACAGAATGAGAAGGAAATTAGGCCAACTCACTAGTTACTTAAAACTATTATCAGCTTCACTTTGTTAAAGAAAAGCATTAGGGATACCAGCTCAAAGGTTTCTTGTCAGCTGTAATGGTGGACAGGCTAGATTGGATTTCACTAACAAGGACAAGGAGGCTGTACACTGGGAACTTAAAAAATAACTCAGCTCTTCCCAACTCCCTGGAGAGAGGCCAGTCCAGCACTCCACGTATCAGACTGGGAAAAAGGCCAAGCTCTAGTGGCTGCCAGAGGAGCAATCTATTTCTTTGAATTGAGAAATGACCATTGGCCAGGAATTAGAAAGCACAGTATTTTTCCCAACTGAAACTAAAATAATGCACCTTGATTATTCCGATTTCGATTGACTATAACTGCCCATGGTGTAAAACGGGAAAATGATCACAGCATGAGACCAAGGGATTGGCTTCTTCCTCTGGATCTAAGAAGGCCCTTTCTGACCTGGGACCTTGATGTGCCCTCTAACACTCACTCATTCAGCAATATTTATCTATCTGACACTATGCTGGGGGCTGGAGGTATACCAGAATACAAAACGCATGAACACTGCTGTCCTCATGGAAGTTCCATTCTCAGGGGAGGGAGACAGGCAATAAATGTAAATGAATAACTGAATTATAGTATATATTATTTTAAGATATAATCAATTGCTATGGATAAAAGTAGGGTAAGAAGGATCAGGAATGAAGGGGGATTAGAACTTAACATGATGCCATCTTCAAAGTTGCCTCGTCCAGAAGACACATTTTTAGCAAAGACATGAAGGAGGTGAGAGATGAAGTGAGCAATTACAGAGGGGTGGGGTGGCAGGAGGACGACTGGGCTGTGTAAACAAGGGGGCGACACTAAGAGATGAAGTCAGGTGTCGGGGCCAGGATGTGTACAGACATGCTCATTTATTCTAAGTAAAAGAGGGACCTCTGCAGGGGTTGGAGCATGAGGAGGAGATGGTTTGATTTAATTTTTTATCTTTATTTTTATTTATTTATTTATTTAGAGGCAGTTTCACTTTGTTGCCCTCAGTAGAGTGCTGTGGTGTCATAGCTCACAGCAACCTCAAACTCTTGGGCTCAAGCAATCTCTTGCCTCATCTTCCTGAGTAGCTGGGACTACAGGTGCCCACCACAATCACCTGGCTATGTTTATTTTTATTTTATTTATTTATTTAATTTTTTGCAGTTTTTTTGGCTGGGGCCAGGTTTGAACCCGCCACCTCTGGTATATGGGGCCAGTGCCCCTACTCCTTGAGCCACAGGCACTGCCCTATTTTATTTTTATTTTATTATTATTTCTTTTTGAGACACAGTCTCACTATGTT
This sequence comes from Perodicticus potto, assembly GCA_963574655.1. NCBI lineage: Eukaryota > Metazoa > Chordata > Mammalia > Primates > Lorisidae > Perodicticus > Perodicticus potto. Next base: position 2,078 of record CAUYRH010103539.1, on the reverse strand, counting down.
GCCCTGGGTAGAGTGCTGTGGCATCACAGCTCACAGCAACCTCAAACTCTTGGGCTTAAAGCAATTCTCTTGCCTCAGCCTCTTGAGTAGCTGGGATTACAACGCCCAGGTATTTTGTTGTTGTTGTTATTGTTGTTGTTTTTTGGCAGGCCTGGGCTGGATTCGAACCCACCAGCTCCAGTGTATGTGGTTGGCGCCCTTAGCTGCTGAGCTACAGGCACCAAGTCCACCTGACTATTTTTAGAGACGGGGTCTCGCTCTTGCTCAAGCTGGTCTTGAACCTGTGAACTCAGGCAATCCACCCACCTGGGCCTCCCAGAGTGCTATGATTTACAGGTGTGAGCCACTGCACTGGTCGACATGGTTTGATTTATGCATTAGAAGTTCACTTTGGGGCAGCACCTGTGGCTCAAGGAGTAGGGCACCGGCCCCATATACTGGAGGTGGTGGGTTCAAACCTGGAGCCACAGGCAGTCTGGGAGGCCTGGTGCAGTGGCTCACACCTGTGGGAGGACTAAGTCACATCACTCTGGGGGGCCCGGGCGGGTGGGCCTCCAAAGTGCTGTGGATTCACTTTGGCTAGTGCATTAGCAATTGTCTATGGGGGCATGCAGGTGGGAGCCAGAGAGGGTCTACTGCCAACATGAAGGCCAGGCAGAACAGTGGCCTAGACCAGGGTAGCCACAGAGGAGGTGGGAGAAGTGGTCAGATTCTGTATACATTTTGCAGGTTGAACCACTTAAATCTCTTGACAGATTAGACATGGGTCTAAAAGAAGGAAAGAAACCCAGGATGACTCCAGGGTTGTGAGACTGAGAAACTAAAACAGTAAATTGCCCTAACTGAGATGTTGAACTCTGAATATGGAGTAGGCATGGCAGGAAAGATCACAACATATTTGCTTTTCAATATGTTAAGCCTCCAGATGCAGCTGTCGAGCAGCTGGTTATACCAGCCTAAAGTTCAGAGGAGAGATCCAGGGAGCTTTAGCATATTGATGGTATTTGATGAGCTTACAAAGGAATAGATAGAGTCGGGGTAGAGAAGGACAGCCCCAGTGACCATATGGGGCACCCTTTTTTAAAATTTATTTTTATTTCATTTTATTTTTTCGAGACAGAGTCTCACTTTGTTGTCTCCAGTACAGAGCCGTGGCATCATAGCTCACAGCAACCTCAGACTCTTGGGTTCAAGTGATTCTCTTGCTTCAGCCTCCTGAGTAGCTAGGACTACAGGTGCCCACCACAACACCGGCTATTTTTAGAGACAGGGTCTACCTTTATCTGGTCTCAAACTCCTGAGCTTAGGCAATCACTCGCCTCGGCCTCCTAGAGTGCTAGAATTACAGGTGTGAGCCACTGCACCCGGCTGAGGGGCACTCTATTATTAATTTGGAGAAAAGAAGCTAGCAAAAGTCTGAGGAGGACCAATCAGTAAGGAGAAGCAAAAGCTAATGGGAGCCAAAGGACGAAAGGATACTAAGGAGGGACAGTGCTTACTCTGTAAATATTTCCCCTAGCCAAGCGAGGTTAAGAATCAGCCACAGGATTTCACAATGTGAGGGACAGCTGTAGCCTTGACCAAAGCAGTCTGGTGGCAGCAGTGCAAAAGCCTGGTGTGAAGGTTCAAGTTAGAATGGAGAGAGAGAGACTGCAGGCGGCGAGTGTAGACAACCCTTCTTTGATAAAAATGAGAGACATGACATGGACCTCTATTTGCATGGAAATGAAGTCTAGAGAGGGTTGGATTGTGTTTTTTTCCTTCTTAAGATAGGAAAAATAAGAATGTTGATATTCTGAATATAAGGACCCAATAGGCAGGTAGATACTGATAACGCAGCAGAGAGAGGGAAGAATTGGTGGAATGACAGTCTCGAGAGGCAAAAGGGAACGGGATCTAGTGTACCATGGGAGGGGGCAGCTCTGGAGCACCTTACCTCCAAGACCCATTTCAGCAATTCCTTCAGAGCTTTTTGGCGGACATCTCCTTGCCAACGGGTGACAAGGAACCCCTCCATGCGGAGTTCTTGGTAGATAACAACCTCTGGGGTTGGGCCTATGAAGAAAAGAACAGGTTAG
>CAUYRH010103536.1:0-11279 GCA_963574655.1 Perodicticus potto | reverse complement strand
GAGTCTCCTGCCTCCGCCTCCCAAGTAGCTGGGACTACAGGCGCCCGCCACAACGCCCAGCCATTTTTTGGTTGCAGCGGTCATTATTGTTTGGCAGGCCCGGGCTGGATTCGAACCCACCAGCTCAGGTGTACGTGGCTGGCGCCTTAGCCCGTTGAGCCACAGGCGCCGAGCCCATTAGGTGGGTTAGAAATTACAGTTTCTAAAATTATGAAAGAGCTATATTAAGACCCCTATGACTTCTACTTCCCTGTATGGGTGTTGTGTTCCAGGTTGGGAGAGGCAGGGGTGAGACTGATAGTGACAGACTGGTTTGGGGTGGGAGGACATGTGTGATCTGCCTAGGGTTGCTGTCTGAGCTTGAAGAGGGGCTGTGGGGGCACAACCCCAGTAGGAGCCTCTGCCTAGCATCAGGGTGTTCTGGTTAGGTTTTCCCCAAGGGGACAGGCCATGTGATTATTCTTGGCTGCCTTTTCCATGGCTGGGGTGGGCTTCTAGGGAAAGCACTGGAGGCTTACTAAAGGGCTGCAGGAAATTGCACGGCCCCAAGGTTTGGCTGTCTGGGGAACTGGAGCCAGAAACGGCATCGGGAGCTGTGCCCAAGTGTCCCAGCTCAGGTTATGTCTGTCTCTTACTCTCTCTGCAGCCTCCTAGCCCAGCCACACCCTTCTCTTGGCCCAGCCTACCATCTATCCACTGTCTCCATGACAGTCTCTGGCCCTAGGTTAGCCAATGGGCTGCCTGGCTCTGGATCAGGTGTCCAACCCAGACCAAATAGCCCTGGATGGGAGAGGCAGGGGCAGGCAGACAGTGACAGGTAGTTCAGTAGGAAGTGCAGTATCCCATTGTGGCCATTTTTTTATTGCACGCATTGAATTGTGATCATATTTATGGCAACCAGAAAGCAAAATGACCCTAAGTCCCACCTACTCTCATCCACTTTTTCAAAAAAATATAATTTAAAAATTTCAGATTAATATGGGAGTACATACGATTAAGTTACATAGTTTACTTTTATAAGGTTAAAGTCTGGTTGTAGTTGTGTCCAAGTGTGCCATATACCCATGCAGTGTACTCAGAGGGTGACCCCACCTATCTTAAAAGTATAAAATAGTAGGGCGCTGGCCCCATATGCCGGAGGTAGTGGGTTCAAACTCAGCCCCAGCCAAAAAAAAAAAAAGTAAAAAATAAAAACCAGAATCCTTCCTTGGCCTCCTGGTCCCCTCTAGCTGTATCATCCATCTCTGCATGTCCTTATCGCAAAACTTGCCAAGAGCAGCTCAATTTGTGTCCCCTCCTGTCCACACTTCCCCAGCTGCACTAGGTGCCCTCGTTCCGACTTCCAGCCTCCTCTGCTGATGCCCACTCCTTTCTGACCTCTGGATGTCCTCTGGTCCACATGCACCCTGAGAGTTGCCAGTCTGTGGCCTCAGACAGATGCCCTGGATAAACCTGTGATTCCCACACCTCCTCCTAGTGCCACCCTGGCATGCCCACCCCGATGAGTAAGGAACACCATCTGTATCAGTTTCTTGGGATTTCAGTAACCCATTGCCACAACACAAATGTATGCTCTCTCACAGTTCTGAAGGCCAAAAATCCAGATCCAGGGTGTTGGAGAATCTGCTCCATGCTTCTCTCCTAGCTTCCCATAGGCTTGCTGGCACTGTAGTGTTCCTCAGCTTGTAGCTACATCAGGCCAATCTCTGCCAGTTGTCACCTGGCAGCTTTCCCTGTGTGTCTCGTCATGTGGCTTCATTATAATCATGGATGTCAGGTCCACCCTAATCCAGACCTCATCGTAACTAATTACATGTACAAAGACCCTATTCTGAACAAGGCCAATTCTGAGGTTCTGAGTGGGCATGAAATTTCGGGGGACATTAGTCAGCCCAGAGCTTGCCCTCTACCCCTTGGCTTCCTTAACACCACCCTTTTACTGTTCCCATCTCAGGAATTGGCCCTACAGCCCATGCGGTGACTGAGGCACCACAGCTAGAGCTCATCTTAAGCCTTCTCTTCCCCTCATCCCACCACCAAAAATCCTCTTGACCTTGTCTCCAAAATAATTCACATCCCGACAGCAGCCTCCCTGGACCAGGGCCAGCACTAAGGGCGTCCTCTCTCCTTCCTCTCTTTTTCTTCCAATGTCTGTTTCCCAGACTGAAGCCAGCATAGTCTTTTTAAAAATACCTTTTTCATTTTTTAATGTTGGAAGTTTTTAAACCTGTACAGAAATGGAGAAGATGGTATAATAAATTTCCACTTACTCATCACTCAGCTTTAACAGTTATCAACTCATGGCGGCACCTGTGGCTCAAAGTAGTAGGGCACCAGCCCCATATGCCAGAGGTGGCAGGTTCAAACCCAGCCCCGGCCAAAACAGCAAAAAAAAAAAAAAAAAAAACAGTTATCAACTCATGGCCAATCTTATTCAAGCTGTACCCTGACCCATGGCCTCTCTCACATCCCAAACATATGACCATATGTTTTAAAAACATAAATAAGGTCCTTCCCCTCCCCTGCTCACACATCCTGCGCCATGAGAGCAGATACCGTCCAGGCTCTGCAGAGTGGCCCAGAGGAGACCCTCAGGGCCCAACCTCTCCTCTAGTTCATCCTGATTTATCCAGATACGCTGGAGTCTTTGTTGTTTCCAGACCACCCCAAGCTGTGCCCTGCCTCTGGGCTTTTGCAAATCCTGGTCTCCCTGCCCGAAACTCTGAAACTCTGGCCTTTTCCTCCATGCCCCACTCTGTGCAGGGAGTCCCTTCTTACTCCTTCAGGTCTCACTATAAATTGTATTTCTTCTCTGATCTCCATCCCAATCACTCTCTCCCCAAGTGCATATAAGCCGCTTGCATGTGGGCACCCTGTCACCTGGCAGCTTTCTCTGTGTGTCTCTTGTTCACCTTTACGTCTCCAATGCCAGGACGTAGCCAAGTGCTTTTCCAGGAGTGGACTTTCTGGGTGATAGGCTGGGAGCATGTTTTATGGTTCTTCAATGGGTATTGCTGTTCTGTATCATGAAAACATTTTATTTTTATTTTTATTTATTTTTATTTTTTTGAGACAGAGTCCCACTTGGTCACTCTCTATAGAGTGCAAGGGTGTCATAGCTCACAGCAACCTCAAACTGCTAGGCTCAAGTGATTCTCTGTCTTCAGCCTCCCAAGTTGCTGGGCCTATAGGACCCCCCACAATGCCTGCCTGTTTTTTTAGAGACGGGGTCTTGCTCTGGCTCAGGCTGATGTCAAACCTGTGAGCTCAGGCAGTCCACTCCTCTTGGCCTCCCAAGTGCTGGGATTACAGGCATGAGTCACCGCACCCAGCAAGTCATGAAAACATTTGTGCACCCACTGCCACTACCTGCATGGGGACATCTATATTAGCCACCTTTGACTTGACAGGATTGGGATTTTCTTATTGTTTAACCATCCAGGGTTTTTTTTTTTTTTTTTGAGACAGAGTCTCAAGCTGTCACCCTGGATAGAGTGCTGTGGCATCACAGCTCACAGCAATCTCCAATTCCTGGGCTCAAGCGAGTCTCTTGCCTCTGCCTCCCAAGTAGCTGGGACTACAGGCGCCCAGCCACAACGCCTGGCCATTTTTTGGTCGCAGCTGCCATTGTTGTTTGGCGGGCCCGGGCTGGATTCGAACCTGCCAGCTCAGGTGTACGTGGCTGACGCCTTAGCCCGCTGAGCCACAGGCGCCGAGCCATCATCCAGGGGTTTTGTGTTTCTATGTTGTTAACTAAATGTGCCCAGAATTATCTTCAATTTGCATAGGAATATCCATTTTTAGCAGAACCAGTTTTATGAATGTAGAACCAACCATTTGTTGAGGTATCTCTGAGGTAGTCCAAGAAGAGGGTATGGTGCTGCTATCTTCAGGAGCCTCTGGCTCCTCTGGGGAAAACATACCCCAAATTTGTTAATAAAACAAGCCCTTAATTGCCTGAAAGGTGTCCCACGGTGGCAGCTATGTGCTTTAGGAGTGGGTTAGACATGGCCTGTCTGAGGAGAAGGCGGGAGCCAAGGCCTAGGGCACAGGCAAGGCTTGCCTGCATTTCCAGGATTAAAATTAGGGTGGGGAAACAGGACCCCTCCACACACACATCTTTGAGAGCCTCCCTCACTGCTGTGTTGGTACAGGGGATCTGCACCTCCCTGCCAGGGAGTCAGACTGATTCAGGGGTAAAAGTGCCAGTTGGAAATCCAAGTTCCAGGCCTCACTCTGCTCAAAGTTGCTAGGTGGTGCTGAGCCCTAGGCTGTTTCTCCCTGCCTGGCCCCTCTCTGCTGTGCTCAGGGAGACATCCTTTATGTTGGGGTTGGGTTCCAGAGTCAGGGCAAGAGGTAAATTATATTAACCTTTACGCTGCCCCCAGACACCTCGTCCACACCTTGGTGAACGTTAACTCCATGGGACCCCACAGTGGTGGATACCAGGAGCATGGTGGCCCCCACTCACCATGCCCTCAGCAGTGACCCTGGAGCAAAGTGAAAACCCGATTATCTGTCCCTAAGCTTCTATGATTGGGCTACAGGAAATTTAGGGGGACACTAGTCAACCCAGAACTTGCCCTCTACTGGCTGGCATCCCCTTCACTGCCCCCTTGCTGTGCCCAATGCCTAGAGCTCATCTTGAACTCTGTAAACAAAGCAAGCACCTGAGACAGTTCTACCCATTCTCTGTACCCCTCTGTGAGGTCCTGGCAGAGCTGTTGTGCCCTTCGGGGTGGGGGCCTAGGCCTTGTGAGGCTGGGATTGAGCCTCCAGCAGCAGCCTGTGATTTCCTAGACGACGCGGAGTCTGACTGCGTGTTGGCACTGGAGCCGCCCTCTTAGGAGAGAAAGAGGGAAGGAGAGAGATGTCAGGAATCTTTTTTATTGTTCCTTTTGGAAAATACAAGAAAAGGGTCAAAAGACAGAACCATCTCCATAGTTCTGGACTGCAGGAGTCCTAGTCAGGTAGTATCGGTTTGTACCACCACCAGTGAATAAGCTTCTGGGTTTTTATAATTGTTTCCGCCCCTGTGTGCTGCTCTGCCTCTTCAGAGCTGCTGCCCCAAACTGTGTTAGCCCTGTCTCTCCTGGAGGTTGAGGAAGACCCTCTCACTTCTCCTCAGGATGACCTTGGTTTCCATACCACTCAGGGTGCCCTAGAGGGAGTGCTCTCACCCTCCTTGTTTCTTTCTGAAGATCCGTTATGGGAAACCCAAATGCCAGTCTTGACACCCTGAGAATGTTGGGCTTTGACAGCGTATGAAGTGGATATTGTGGAGCTGGGACAAAAGTGCCCTTGTGCTTTCTATAGACCAGGCATGCTCTGTGGGGCCCAAGGGGGTGGGCACTGGTGGGGCCCGGCAGTGAGAGGCACAGCCCAGCCTCCACCGAGGAGGCCCGGCCAAGAGAATCACAATGGCATGGGTACATTTTTGAAAACTTTCCATTCTGTTGGTTCTTCCACCTTCAGCATAAGCCTGGGGGAGCAGAAATCTTAGCGTCCTTTATTCATCATCACCTCAAGGGCCTCCTATGTATGGGATCCTGCTGAGGGGGGCTGGAATAGGCTGGGGCCCCTCGCCAGAAACAGGCAGTGGTACCTGCAAGGGTAGAGGTTGCTGAGGTTGAGGGAACCAGGGTGCCCATTGCCACCCCCAGCAGGAGCCAGTGAGGGAGGGTTGCTGTAGACCTCTGCCCTATACAAGTGCACCAGGACACAGCAAAGAGGGAGCGCCAGGCCTCATCTGTGCCCCGCAGGCCCCGCTCTCCTGAGTGATTCTGGCTCACTGACCTGCTCTCCTCACCTTGTTCACAGAAGATGACGCCTCCTCTCTCTCTCTCTCTCCCTTTCTCTCTGTTTCTCTGGCTTCCTTGTTCCCGTGCCCATTCCCGTGTCCCCATCCCCCCACCGCGTCCCACCCTGGGTGGAGCAGACCCAGACGCAGCTGGAGCACGCGCGCATTGGGGAGCTGGAGCAGAGCCTGCTACTGGAGAAGGCGCAGGCCGAGCGGCTGCTCAGAGAATTAGCGGACAACAGGGTAACACGCCCACTGGCCGCCAGCCTGTGCCCACCACCGCCCCCCTTGGCTTCTCTCTTTTATTATTTACTCTGTCTTTGGTTGCTATCATCATTGTTTTTTTTTTGCACACCCTCTAGGAAGGAAGTTGAGATACAGAAATGTGCTTATGCTCCATAGTCGAGTGATGGTTATGGGAAGGGGGCCTTCATTCTCTGGGTCTTAGCTTCCCAACTCATGGCCCCCATAGCTGAGAGTGTCATGTAACCCCCTACCCCTGCCATGCACTGCCACAACAAGGCTTTGGGCCACTTGAGAACATTCTCCCCTTATATGAGCAGGCACAGAGACAGCCCGTCCGTGCCTCCTGTCTCCCCAGCTGAGGGTGCTCGGGGCAGCAGAGTGGGGAGCAGAGGACATTGGGGTCTGCAGATTCCAGTTTTTCTATGCCAGGGATCTAAAAGGTGATGGCAGGAGGGGCTGGACTGAAGAACTCAAGGCTGAGAAGGTGGGGGAGACTTGGGAATGAGGGTGTCCCCAGGGATGGGCCTCTGCCAACCCAGGGTCTGGCTTTTGAGAAAACTCTGCTGGGGGGCGAGATTTCCCACATCTGAGCCCCATGCTCCAGGCCCACCATCCATGCTCTCAGGCTGGCACTCTGTGCAGGCACTCACATGCACACAGCTGGCCAGCCCTGCAATCAGCCTAATGGCAGTTCTCCTGTCAAGGGAGCTTAACAGGCATTGAGCAGTGATTAGGAAAAACACCCCGTAAATAGCGTGTGGGTGTGGAGTAGATAGTGGGTAGTTTTTGCATGTTGGCTGCAGCACACAAGTGGGTGTGTGCATGAGTGTCGGTGTCTGGAGACATGCAGGGTTCTGTTGGCACACATGGCCATTGCCCGGGACTTGTGCTTGCGCAGTACACAGCTCATGTGCATGAAGGCTGCATGCAGAAACCAACCCAGTCCCTCTGGGATGGAGCTGGAGCCCTCCAGACAAAGAGGCGTCTTGATCTAGGGTTCAACCTAATTAAGAAAGAGAAACAGGTTTACTGAACTAAAAATTGTTTAAGCTCATAAAAAATTTGAAACTTGAAAACAATATGTTTTCTAGTTCTTTGACCATTCATCAAAGCTAGTTGTTGAGGGATGGAGCCTCTGATCCCAGGATTTTCCGTTGAAAGACAGATCTGGGTGCCTTCATTCTTTCCTGCTTTAGGCATTGAACTGGACCTGTCCTTGGCCACCCCCTTCAGCCAGCCAGCTCCTTGGCTGGGGACCTTTCTAGGGCAAGATGATATGGAATTCACCCTGAAGCCTCTGCTGCTTTTTTTGTTTGTTTTTTTAAGACAGTCTCAAGCTGTTGCCCTGGGTAGAGTGCCGTGGTGTCACAGCTCACAGCAACCTCAAACTCTTGGGCTTAAGTGATTCTTTTGCCTCAGACTCCTAACTAGCTGAGACTGTAAGCGCCCACCACAATGCCCGGTTATTTTTTTTGTTGCAGTTGTCGTTGTTTTAGCTGGCCCGGGCCAGGTTCGAACCTGACAGCCTTGGTGTATGTGGCTGGCACCCTACCCATTGAGCTACAGGCACTACCAGCCTCTACTTCTTAAAAAATAACATTAACGTAAAGCCGTAACCTCAAATGGGTGGTTCCTTTTAACCGCTGAGTTGTCCCAAGCCACTGAAGACAGAGGGAATAGCTAGCTTCTTGAGTCATTGGGGCATGAGCTGGGGGAGTCTTTCTGGAAGCTGTGGTGGGCAGGGCCTCTGTGTCCCATGGCACTCAGGTGGCAGTGGTGCCCTTCCCTTTTCACGACCTTCCCGTTGGGGTGGGCGTCCTTGAATGGTGAAATGATGAGGACCCTCCACCAGGGCGTCCTCCTCACCCTCTGGCTAGCCTGCTGACCTGCTGACCCCTGTCGCCTTCTCTCCGGCAGCTGACCACGGTGGCTGAGAAGTCGCGGGTGATGCAGCTGGAAGAGGAGCTGAGCCTGCGCCGTGGCGAGATCGAGGAGCTGCAGCAGTGTCTGCTGCACTCGGGCCCGCCACCCCCAGACCACCCTGATGCTGCTGAGATCCTGCGGCTACGGGAGCGGCTGCTGTCAGCCAGCAAGGAGCACCAGCGGGAGAGTGGGGTGCTACGGGACAAGTACGAGAAGGCACTGAAGGCCTACCAGGTGGAGGTGGACAAGCTCCGGGCAGCCAATGACAAGTACGCACAGGAGGTGGCCGACCTTAAAGACAAGGTCCAGCAGGCCACCAGTGAGAACATGGGGCTCATGGACAACTGGAAGTCCAAGCTGGACTCGCTGGCCTCTGACCACCAGAAGTCCCTGGAGGACCTCAAGGCTACCCTGAGCTCGGGACCAGGTGCCCAGCAGAAGGAGATTGGGGAGCTGAAGGCTGTGATGGAGGGGATCAAGATGGAGCACCAGCTGGAGCTGGGCAATCTGCGCGCCAAGCACGACCTGGAGATGGCCGTGCACGTGAAGGAGAAGGAGGCCCTGCGGCAGAGGCTGCAGGAGGCACAGGAGGAGCTGGCTGGGCTGCGGCAGCACTGGCGGGCCCAACTGGAGGCGCAGGCCGGCCAGCACCGGCTGGAGCTGCAGGAGGCCCAGGACCAGCGCCGAGACGCCGAGCTGCGTGTGCACGAGCTGGAGAAGCTGGACGCTGAGTACAGGGGCCAGGCTCAGGCCATCGAGTTCCTCAAGGAGCAGATCTCGCTGGCCGAGAAGAAGATGCTGGACTATGAGCTGCTGCAGCGGGCAGAAACCCAGAGCAAGCAAGAGGCAGAGCGGCTGCGGGAGAAGCTCCTGGTTGCCGAAAACAGACTGCAGGCGCTCGAGGCCCTGTGTGCATCCCAGCACTCCCATGTAGGCAGATGCCCTTCCTGCTGGGGCCTGAGGGCCGGGCGGGGAGGGCTTGGTGTTTGCTGACCTCTCTTTTCCAGCCTGGGAGGCAACCAAGGAGGGGTGCCCTGGTTCAGAGCCCCCCAGACCTCTGTAGTAGCAAGCCATACTGGCTATGGGACCCAACGGTCTGAATGACTTGGCTGGGTCCTCCACAGAGCAGGCTGGAGAGGTGTGGCCTCAGTACAGAGGACAGACTCCCTCCAGCCTCCCAGCATGACTTGTTGGCGCATGTCCTGCTGGGCTGGCTTGTGGGCCTCCTAGTGGCGTCCATCCTCTCCTTCCTGGTACTTGGGGCCCCAGGCCCTGTACCTTAAGGCTGTGGAGGGGAGTCCGCCCCATCACTGGGGCTTCCCATCTCCAACTAGGTGCTGAATGGAGGTTAACCCCCTCTGTCAGTCCTCAGGAGGTTTAGTCAGTGGAACAGTTGCTGTTCTAGAGTGGTGGGGTCCCTGGAGTGGGGTCTGGAAAGCTGGAGGAGGCTTGCCCTAGAGAGGCTACTGGCACCAACATCAATTTTGCTCCAAGTCTAGAAATCCCCAAAACATCTTTCTAGCATCTCAGCAACCTTCTCCCAGTCCCTCTGAGAGGCCAGCACCCAGGTAGCCTGGGCCATGCCTGCTGCAGTGGGGCCACACCTGTGCCAGGCCCCACATTACTCCATTTCACCTTTTAACTGCCTGGGTCAGTATTGGCTCCATTTCACAGTTAAGCAGACCAGGACTCCAAGATGGAATAACTTACCCAGGTCCCCAGCCCATTGGTGGCAGAGGTATCCAGCCCCACTGCCTGTGGGGTTGATGGAAGGTGCTCAGGACATCAGAAATCACCTCTTAAAGGAGGGAAGGCTAGCAGCAGGCTGACAGTTGCCTGTTTATAAGGCACCACTCAGTGTTTTTTGAGCTCCTGATTGCTCTAAGTACATTTAGACCAGAACTGAGCACACGGGCAGTAAGTTTTTAGGAGTTCTAAGTCTAGGACGCCCTTTTGGGTAGAACCAGATCTGCATGCATTGTGCCTTGCGGTCTCCTATGGGAGAGCCTTCCCTCTCTCTTTTCCCAGGGAAGGACACTTGCTATTTTTTTATTTTTATTTTAGTTTTTTCAGGTTAATATGTGGATACAAACAATTAGGTTACAGTGTTTTCATTTGTTAGGTTTGCTCCCTGTTGTAGTTGTGCCCCTCACCCAGGAGGTGTGCCATACACCCTTAAATTGTGCCCACTGGGTGGCAGGGAGGGATATTTTTTAGCAAGTACACTCCCTCCCCAGATCCTCAGATGAATGAAAAGGAAGAAACCCAAGTTAGCATATGTGTACTTGTCTGTCTTGATTCCCTGCTCTGGGCTGGAGGAGACAGGCCTGCAGCCTAGGACCTGGATCCCCTTAGCAGGGGAGATTTGGCTGCTGTGGTTCCACAGAGCATGGGGCACAAAGGCTTGAGGTTGCCCCCTACCCAGGGGCTCTGGGGCCAAGGAGTGACCTCAGGAAGTCCCCATCTGTTGATTTTCTACACACACACACTGGGGTCTCACTCTGACCTATTTTGTCTTTGGGGTCTCGTGTATTTAATATGGAATTTTTTTACAGAATTCTTTTTAAAGCATGCCACATCTTCACTGCAGTATGTATAAATTATGTTCAGAGTGGCTCAGATAATTCCAATCGAGACTAAAACAGAACATGGGAAGTCTGAACAGAAGTAGGAGCCCCAAGACGATGGAGGTGACTGCTCAGCCCTGTGCTGCCTCGATCTGCAATGTTAGACTCTAGCAAACCACAGGCTCAGAGAGAGGACAACCAGCTTGGGCAGGAGATTGGAAACTTCTGCCAAGAAGTAGCAGAGAGCCTATTGGTTGTCTTTTGACTTTTCTCATGGTTGTACTTGCCAGAGTGATTTTTTTTTTTTAAATCCTTTTCTTCTCTGGCTGCTGGGTCTATTCTTAAAAAGAAGTGTTGGAGAAAAAGAACTAGGATTTATTGAAGTCTCCCCAGGAGGTGGCCCAGGCACGCTGTGCACACACTGACCCATGGCAGCAGATACTTGTTTTGTGGATGGGAAACTGAGACTGGGAGACAGAAATTCTCAGGACAAATCTCTATAGGCATCCCAGGGAAAAAGATATTTATTTAATGTAATACATGTTTTCTTTCTTTTTTTTTGAGACAGAGCCTCAAGCTGTCCCCCTGGATAGAGTGCTGTGGCATCACAGCTCACAGCAACCTCCAATTCCTGGGCTCAAGCGAGTCTCCTGCCTCCGCCTCCCAAGTAGCTGGGACTACAGGCGTCCGCCACAACGCCCGGCCATTTTTTGGTTGCAGCCGTCATTGTTGTTTGGCGGGCC
>CAUYRH010103535.1:0-10994 GCA_963574655.1 Perodicticus potto | reverse complement strand
CTCAATCTGTCACCCAGGGTAGAGTGCTATGGCATCACAGCTCACAGCAACCTCCAATTCCTGGGCTCAAGTGAGTCTCCTGCCTCTGCCTCCCAAGTAGCTGGGACTACAGGCGCCCGCCACAATGCCCGGCCATTTTTTGGTTGCAGCCATCATTGTTGTTTGGCAGGCCAGGGCTGGATTCGAACCGGTCAGCTCAGGTGTACGTAGCTGGTGCCTTAGCCCGTTGAGCCACACGTGCCAAGCCGGTCCAGACCTTTTGTTGTTGTTTTGAGTGGTGTTTTTGTTACTGCTTATATTTCACTACTCATTATTAGTCTGCTCTGGATTTCTGTTTCTTCCTGACTCATGCTTGGGAATTTGTGTGTTTCCAAAAATTTATTCATTTCCTCTAAATGTTCTAATTTATTTATGAAGAGGCTTTTTATAATATTCACAGATAATGTGTATTTTGTGTTTCTATGCTATCACTTATAATATCCTTCATTTCTGATTGTCCTTATTTTTGTTTTCTCTTCTATTCTGGTTAAAATCTCTAGTGGTCTATAGATTGTGTTTATCATTTCAAAGTACAAACTTTTAGTCTCTTTGGACTTCTATATCACATATTTGTTTTTTATTTTGTTTATTTCTACCATGATCTTTGTTACTTCTTTTCTTATGCATGATTTTTTTTGTTTGTTTTTACCTAGTTTCTTGAACTAGGACAATAGGTTCATAATTTGTTACCTTTTTGCCATTTTGATGAAGGCATTCAAGGCTATGAAATTTTCTTTTAACACTGTTTTTATGGTCTCCCAGATATTTTGGAATCTTCTGTTCTATTTGTCATTAATTTTGAAAGATCTTCTGATTCACATCTTGATTTCTTATGTGACCCAAAGGCTGTTTAGGAACAACTTGTTTAATTTTCATGTACTTGTGTGCTATTTTGAGTTCCTCTTGTAATTTATTTCTAGTTTCTTTCCACTGAAGGCTGAGAAGATACATGGGATGTTGTTGAGTTTTGTGAACTTGCTGAGACTTGTTTTGTAGCCTAACATATGATATCTCTTGCAAAATGTCCCATGTGCTGATAAGACAAATGTATATCATGCATTTTGGGGGTAGAATGTTCTATAGATATCTATTAGGCACATTTTTTTCTGGAGATCCATTTATATTCAGCATTTCTTTGTTGATCTTCTGCCTCACTGACCTGTCTAGTTCTGTAAGTTAATTGTTTATGACACAGGGTATTATGATTCTGCTGTTTATTCATTACATTATGTTTAGTAGTATTTGTTTTATGAATCTGAGAGCTTCTGTGTTAGGGCCATATATAATTAGAATTGTTACATCTTCCTGTGAAACAATCCTTTAACATTCTATTTTGACCATATTCTCTTTTTTATTCTATTGTTGATTTATAGTCTATTTTATACAATATGAGAGTAGCTATTTTTGCTTGCTTTTGATTTCCATTTGAATGTAAGTTTTTCCCATCATTTTACTTTGAGTCTGTGAGTCTATGAGAATCTTTAGGAGTTAAATGGGTTTGTTCAAGGCAGAATATATTTGTCTTACTTTTCTTTATCCATTTAGCCAATCTGTATCTTTTAATTGGAGCATTTAGACTATTAACATTTAGTGTTAGTATTGTTATGTGCGATACTGTCTGTTCAAAGTGTTGACCATTACCTAGTTTCTTTGTTTTCTCTCTTATATTACTGTTTTGTAAGAGCTGTGAGTTTAAACTTTTGGTTCTTTTTTTTTCCTCTCTGGTAGATATCATTTGTTCTGTTCCAAGTGTAGCAAGCATATTGTGTAGGGCAAGTCTGGTCTTTTGGTAACAAATTCTTCTGTGTTTTCTTGTGAATTATGTTCACAGTGGGACTTCCCAGTAGGTGACAACTATAGTGGCTGTGCTGCCAATATGACAAGCAGTGGGTGCTGAGGGTGTGACTGATTTGGGCTACTCAGGCTATGGCACCAGATCCAAGATCCATGGTAGCCTGCTCTGCTCAGGTTCCTGACACTGCACCTACTCCTCATGTACATTATAAAAGCTATCCTCTCACTCTACCCCTGTCCTTCAGGGTCAAGGAGGAGGAAACAGCTACTAACATAACCCTAGGGTAGATGCAGTGCTCTGTGGTTTAGATACTAAAATGGCTCAAGCTGCAATATCCAGGGCTTATAAGCCAGCTGTGCCTTCTCCACAGTGCAATGCCACTACATAGTCTCTAGACAGGTCCTGTATCAGTCCAGAGGGTTGCTGTGGCGGAGGGACATTCTCTCTTTCAGCTCTAGCTACAATATTCACAGGGGGATTTGAGAGTCCTGGGTTATACAATGTACCCCCAATACTTTTAAGTTTTTTTTTATCACATCCCTCTACTTCACATTGGATACCTTCAAACACTTGTATGTTAATTCCCAGTGCTCTCAAACAACCAACCTGAAGGTGAAAATTCTTTCACTGCTTTTGATCCTCTCTGCTAGAGTGGCATTATGCAGGCTGATTTTATTCTGCCATCTTTTCTTCTTTCTTCTAAATAAAATTATGGGTACGATTATAAGACTTTATATATACCTTTGATAAATTCCGTTGGGATAATTTTGCCTAAAAATCTGATTAATCAAAATATATGTTGGGCTCTAAAATTATAAATCTTATTTCCATTCTAATGTTCTAATTATGATGGAATATCAATATTATCCTTAACCACTGCTATATATTATTAATGGGAGAGATGTCTATGATATGATACTGGTGAATACATTCTAGTTGATAGGGACCTAGGAATAATCAATGTCTGTGTGAAGTGAGGTTACTCAACCAATTAGAGATGAAGTTAACATTATTATTATCTAGCTGAGATATTACCATCATTTCCAGATGGATGCAATAAAACACTGACTAAAGGAAGACATACTATATTTGCTAATAGATTTTCCTGCTGTATGTATCTAGAAGCCAGGTCAGAAACCAGGTAAATATATTGATTAGTGCTCAAGCTCTCATTTCAAAATGGTAAACGATTAATTTAATGATTAATTTATAATATTATTGGAATCAAGAAAGTTTCCACCAATTATTTTATCCTTTTTAGGAAAGCCAGGACAATACTCGTCCATATTTAGCTTTCTGATGCTATACAAATGTTTCAAAATGATGATAAATTTTTGAAAGATTTGATGATACAGCAATTAAGCTCACACAGAACACTTTTATGTATTTAATTTGGATCAGAATTCTTGAATATATCTGAGAGATTCTCTTTTATTCTTATATTTGTTTAAATAGGTTTTTTTATTATTAATATTGATTACACAATTTCTAGTCTGAAACTTATTCATCTTGCCTGAGAAGTTGGAAAAAACAAATAGTCTTATTTTCTCGGCATCATGTACAAACATCACCTTCCTATTTTCAGGTATCAGATTTTTCCTTTTCTTTTTAATATTTTAGTTTAAATATTATTTTAACATATTTGAGTAACTTCATCACTTTGTAGTATATGAAAATTTCACCATTATATCATCACTTTTATATTGCAATAACAATTTACAGCCAAATATAACACATTGGCTTCCATACGAAAACACAGCCCTGGGCCCAATACTAAGCAAGCTAAATAAAATTCATGCAGAAGTTAATGTGATATATCAAAAATTTTTGCTTACCAAAAGACACTACAACTAAAATGAAAAGGCAAGCCACAGACTAAGAGAAATTCTTTGCAAAACATACGTAATGGCTTGTGCACAAACTATACAAACAACTCTTAAAACTCAATATCAAAAAAACAATATCTGAGTGGACACTTTCAGAAAGAAGAAAAGCAGATGGCAAATATGAATATGAAAAGATGCCTAGCATTACAGAACATCAAAAAATTGGAAATTAAAATTTGAATGGCTAAAATCTGAAATAGAATAACAAATAGTAATGAAGATGTGGAGCAACAGAAACTCTCATTGAATGCTGGAGGAAATGTCAAATGGTGAAGCCACTTTCAAAAATGACTTAGCAGTTAGCACTGTCTTATAAAACAAACATTTCCTATAATTTGCTCAAGTAATTTTTATTTGATATTTATGCAAATGATTTGAATATTTATGTCCATAGGAAAACCTTCACATGAAAATTTATAGTTGTTTTATTTGTAATTGCCTAAACTTGGAAGCATTCAAGATATCCATCAATATGAGTATGGATAAACTCACAGTGGCATATCTATATAACTGAACATTATTCAGCACTAAAAGGAAATGAGTTATAAAGCCAAAAGGAAAACACAAACAGGAGCCTTAAATACATATGATTAGTGTTGATGGGAAAGAAGACATACCCTGTAAAATGATTTAAAGAGGTTTATTCCGTGGCACAAAAGTAGAGATATAGACATTTGGAATTGAGTAGAAAACCAGGAAATGAATCCAGTTTCTAGCTTTCTTTTTCCATCCCTCCCATTCCCAGGATTGGGTAGTGCCCCTCCCCAGATGCCTGGGTCACAAGACTCCCCTTCCCTGTATCTCACTTCCAGACCCTCCGTCCCCGAGTCACTGTCCCTGTGGTACCTCAGCTTCATGTGCCTTTAGTCCTTTGATCTCTATTTAACAGATTCTCTGTATCACATCCTCCTTGTTAACACGTCAGTAAGAGCATCAACTTCCTCAGTGAACCCTGACTAGTTCAACTCACTGTGACCAGTAAGAATAACAGTCGCTCTCCTTACAGAACCCTTTTGGGCATATTATCCTCTTTTTATAGAGGAATGAACTAAGCACTAGGTCTTGCCCAACATCATACCAGCTTGAATTGTGAGGACAGAAGCTTCTATCCCCAGTGTGGTCTTGTCTAAAACTAGCTATTTCCATGAGATTATGGTTCCTTGAGTGAATTTACATCCTCAGTGCCAAGATCCCTCTGATAATCAAAAACATATTAAAGGTTCCCTGAATAAAGAAGCTCAGCGTCCTCCTCCACCCACAATGGCAATTGCCCGGGGATTCCTTACCAACAGATGGCTGCAATGTGGGAAACATCAGTGTGCCTGGGACTCTGAAGACTAGCACAGCCATCCCAGGTTATTTCCAACCTGCACAGCTAAAAAGAAATAAAGCTCCAATCGAAAAATGATTATGTCTTTTCCCAGAGTTTCTGATGAAAAAAGCAAATAAAGTCCGTTGAGTTGGCTGGAAGCCGCCCCCGACAGTAGTGTTTCTTTTTCTTCATAATGGACGAGGCCTTCTCTCCACCCACCCTCAGGCTCCTTCTTCCTTTTACGTATCTCCCTATCTTGTCGTCTCCTGCAGTGGTTTTCATTCCCTCGTTTCATTATTCTTGTCTCCCCATCTCTCCGTTATATAAGTAAAATAAATTCTTGGAAGACAGCGTAATCCTTTGAGGGAGAGATTTGGGTGACTTTTTGAACTTTATACAGAAAAATATTCCCAACACTGACTGTCTCATCAAAAAGTTACCTGTAAATATACAATTTTAATGCAATGCCTATTAAAGTTCCATTGTCATATTTTAAAGACCTCAAAGTTCGTCATTTTAAAAGGATCACCTCATTAACACTAAAATGTGTCTGTCCTGAGGCTGAATGAAAACATCTGTATAGCAGCACCCAGCAACATTATGAAGTTAAGAATATCTATAATAATTGAGACATTGGAAAGAATTATGGCTGTTAGGCTGTAATCTTTAAGGAGACAGTAATGACTTACAAGCAGTAAAATAGGGTAAGTTGTCTCTTAAGAAAATAGTAAACCAGGATAGCCAAATTCCAGAAGAGTACAGACTAAGTGCCCAGTTAATTTAAAAGCTTGATTTTCCAAAAGGCAAATATATTTCTGATATGATTGTATGGCTCTTGACTCACCTAAGGTTTGAATCCAAAATACCTATCTAAAGAGGATGACTCCTTCTTATACCTCTTACAACAATAGTCTTTTATGATTGGCTTTTGTGAGCCATTTATTTAACCAGTAACTAAGCTTGATTCCTGAAGTCCCATCCAATCCTGGCCTCTAACAGAGAAACAGAACTTTAGAGCTAAATAGTAATTTCAGAAATTTTTATTTCAGCTACCTAATTCCAACTGAGGTACAGTTGGGGAACATAGCTTACTCGAACACAGACCTTATGTGATAGAATTTGGTATAAAGCAAAGACATCTGGAGTCTCAGCTGGAGTACTTTCTATTTTATTTTCTATTTTGCTGCCTCTATTCATCTAGATGAAGAATTGGGTATCTAGTGTTCTTTTCTTCATATATCATTAACTTTCAATTTGCATTTGCACAAGTCATATTTTCCTTCACTAAGTAATAACTTTTAAAAAGCATAATTGAAACAGTGGTCTGAAAAGGACATTGACATAGTTTGTGCTGTCATACTTATCACAACCACACAATGATGTAGGCTGCTTTTCCACTTAAATATTACTTATCTAGATCCAGAACTATTATGCTAGTCTTTATAATGCTGATGTAAAGTTTAGGAAATCTCTGTGTCATTGACATTATGGTAATGGGAGTAGAAAATACTACTTAGATAAAGCATCAATGTGCTTAAAATGACTGACTCAATGCAGAATTTATGAGGAAATACTAAGGTAGAAATTACAGATAAATGGAGTATTAAGGACCAAAGGAAGTAAAACTTGGATTTATTTCATCATTGTAAGAGACAAGCAATTCAGACTGTGGAGAAGGAAGCTCGAACTCAGTGATCCATGACTACATGGTTTACAACTAGAACTAGTTTTATAAAGAACAGAGACACAAGTGCGTAGGAAGCTGAGATATTCTAAGAAAAGAGGAAACCTGAAAAAGAATAGTTGTGAATAATTAAGCTAGTTGTATACAAACAAATGAAAAACAAACCATCATAAAAATATGACAATTAATCACCAACTTAAAAAGAAAAGAGTCATGGAAGTTTCATGATACACTGATGCCTCTAGTTCTATGAATGGAATGGGATAAATAGGCAAATAAAGAAGAACCTAAAGATTGATCTTGCCTACATTGTATAAGTGTTACAAGGATCAATATTGCAAATGGAGACCTGGGGATAAACCAGAACATAAATTTAGTTAGCCAAGAGCTGCCTAGTAAAATATGAAAGTAGAAAAGAAGGATATTGAGCACATTTTCATGTGTCTGTAGGCCATCTAACTCCAGTAAGATTAGCCTACATGACGAAATCCCAAAACCAAAGATGTTGGTGTGGATGTGGAGAAAAGGGAACACTTCTACATTGCTGGTGGGAATGCAAACTAATACATCCCTTTTGGAAAGACGTTTGGAGAACACTCAGAAATCTAAAAATAGACTTGCCATTTGACCCTATAATTCCTTTACTTGGTATATACCCAGAAGACCAAAAATCACATTACAACAAAGATATCTGTACCAGATTGTTTGCTGCAGCCCAATTCATAATTGCTAAGTCATGGAAGAAGCCCAAGTGCCCATCAATCCACGAATGGATTAATAAATTGTGGTACATGCATACCATGGAATATTATGCAGCCTTAAAGAGGACTTTTCCTCTTTCATATTTACATGGATGGAGCTGGAACACATTTTCCTTAGCAAAGTATCTCAAGAATGGAAGAAAAAGTATCCAACGTATACAACCCTAATATGAAGCAAATTTATATCTTTCATGTGAAGGCTACAACCCAACTATTGCACAAGAAGACGGGGGAAAGGGGAAAAGGAGGAAAAGGGAGGGAGAGGGTGGGGGGAGAGAGAATAAAGGGTGGGATCACACTTGAGGTGCATATTTGAAGGGTCAGGAGAAACCTACTAAATGCAGAACGTGAATGTTTTCACACAGTAAATGAGAAAATCTCATGAATGTTATGTCAAAAAGGCGGATGAAAATATCTCAGATTATATGTGAAGCCTGCACACTGTACCCCATGATTCAACTAATGTACACAGGTATGATTCAATAAAAAAAAAAAAAAGAAAGTAGAAAAGAAGAGTATGAATTTATTCATTCAAGTCAAGGGAACAATAAAAAGAGTCTAAACGGATTTTGCAAATGTATCAGTAATGCCAAAAAAAATTAGCCAGTGAATATTTAAACAGTAAAAAATTAATTAATTAATTAATTTAAAGAACACTAAACTGACTGAACTGCCTTTCATAAATTCCCTATATCAAGCTACAGATTGATGTTCTTAAATATTAAGCACCAGCATGGTAAAATAATCCAATTTCCATTATATTTATACACATACATTATGAATATACTGAAAAAAATTACAATATAAAACAACCTAAAATATATTTTTTCAAAATAGCAAAGCCAGGGGAGAAAAAGATTTAACTAATGAACTTAAATGGAAAATAACAAGCATTTTAAAGATAGCAATTAAATCAAAATAGAACTAGACTAGCTCCAAATGGAGAAATACAAAAACAATAAAAAGAATATAATTGTAAAATAGTGGAATGGTTGTGAATTTGGGCAAGTTTGCTGGATAATATTGAACCTGTGGAGATATTAGAACATAAAACTGAACTGTCATATCTACAGATAATAAAGAACAGGGTTAGTGTCCTTAAGAAAAAAAAGTCTTTATAAACACAAAAATTTAACAATGAATATGAAAATGCATATCAACGGAAGAATTTAAAGGTGTACTGTATAGCAGGAAATGATGTCTTTCTTACTATCTAGCTTTCATAAAACTCTTTATGGACTGATATTTGAGAATCCAAATTCAGCACTGATTCTTGGATTTTTTAAGAGGTAACCTTTAAGTGACAACAAAAGGGCCAGATGTGGTGGCTCATGCCTATAATCCTAGCACTCTGGGAAGCCCAGGCAAGTGGACTGCCTGAGCTCATGATTCAAGACCAGCCTGAGCAAGAGTGAGACCCTGTTCCTAAAAATATCTGGCATTGTATCAGGCACCTATAGTCTCAGGTACTCAGAGGCAGAGGCAAAAGAATTGCTGGAGCCCAAAAGTTTGAGGTTGCTGTGAGCTATGATGCCACCACACTCTACCAAGGGTGACAAAGTGAGACTCTGTCTCGAAAAAAAGTGACCAATAAAAGTAGAAATGATCTTTATTATTCTAGAAGCTTTAGCTTTTTACTTTTCCACACAGTATTTAATTTTAAATATATTTTCCTAGAAATCTTCATAAGTAAGTGAAAGTACGTTGATCATCTCCAGATGTGAAAAAATGAGAATGGTTAGAGCTCTTTCTCACTCTTGCTCTGTCTCTCTCTCCTCCTCTGATACACACACACACATACACCCCTTATCAAGTGTCAAATAAAATATTTTTGAGCTAAAGTTCAAATACTCAAAATTTTGAGCTAATCAGTAACACATACATGTACACAATTTGGTCACAACTCTGGAGTATGAAGTGAATACAAATTTAACTCTATCTTCTAACTCTTTAATCACTGATGTTTAGTCCTACAAGTCATTCCACTAGCCAAGAAAGACTGACATACTGGTATTCAGCATGTAGAGCTCTCTAAGACCACAAAGCATTTGAATAAATTTTACAAAAAAAAAATTTTTTTTTGAGACAGAGCCTCAAGCTGTCACCCTGGATAGAGTGCTATGGCATCACAGCTCACAGCAACCTCCAATTCCTGGGCTCAAGCAAGTCTCTTGTCTCCGCCTCCCAAGTAGCTGGGACTATAGGCGCCCACCACAACACCCAGCCATTTTTTGGTTGCAGCCATTATTGTTGTTTGGCGAGCCCAGCTGTATTCGAACCCGCCAGCTCAGGTGTACGTGGCTGGCGCCTTAGCCCATTGAGCCACAGGCGCCAAGCCTACAAAAAATTTTAATAACAAGTTACAAACAAATGTTTTCTTTTTATTTAACCCTTAGTTTTCCCAGGAACTCAAACTAAACAAAATTTCCAGCCCTGAACATTTCAAGCAATCAAGCAAGCTTTGCAATGTTTAGAAAATATGTATAACTATTAACATAAACATTAACTAAATAAAGAAAAGAAGGCCACTTTTGTTTATAAAGGTTAAACAGCAAGAGGAAAGAAGTCTAAGAGGAGTAATGAGGTGAAACTGTGCAAGGACATTTCTAAAACAGCTTATATGTGTCCTTTTTGTGGAACAGTCTCTAAGAAGTCATAAAATCCTCATTGCGTAGTGATTTAAAAATCAGAGCCTATAAAAAAAAAATCAGAGCATATAAAGGCCGACTTAAAATGCTTAATTATTCCTCTGAATTTTTTTTCTTTCCTTTTTTCTTTTTTTTTTTTTTTTGGTCTCCTTCGTACATGCTGAGAATGATTTTTTTTTTTTCTTTTCTGAGCAATTAATGGAGATCTGACAGTAATCCCTTACTGGAAAATACTTAGATATTTTTTAAAAATTCAGTAAACATTTAGCATAATGAAACTTACTAAACACACCAACATCATTAGGAAAATATTGTCAAGATATTGACAAAATTTGTTGACACTAATGTTGACAATACTGTCAACAATTGTCATTAAATTGTTTTTTTTTATTTATTGAATCATAGCTGTGTACATTAATTCACTCATGGGGTACAGTGTGCGGGCTTCACATACAATCTGAGATATTTTCATCTGCCTGATTGACATAACATTCATGAGATTTTCTCATTTACTGTGTGAAAACATTTTTAATCAGCATTTAGAAGTTTTTCTCCTGACCCTTCACATATGTACCTCAAGTGTGATCTCACTTTTTATACTCTCTCCCTCTACACTCTCCCTCCCCTTCCCTCCCTCTCCCCTTTCCCCCGTCTTCTTGTGCAATAATTGGGTTGTAGCCTTCACTTGAAAGATATAAATTTTCTTCATATCCCGGGTGTATACATTGGATACTTTTTCTTCCATTCTTGAGATACTTTGCTAAGGAGAACCTGTTCCAGCTCCATCCATGTAAATATGAAAGAGGAAAAGTCACCATCTTTCTTTAAGGCTGCATAATATTCCATGGTATACAAGTACCACAATTTAT